>RJWM01005206.1:41975-78872 GCA_004363535.1 Dasyprocta punctata | reverse complement strand
TGTGGTGGTGCACGCCTTTAATCCCAGCACTTGGGAGGCTGAGGTAGGAGGAGCGTTGTGAGTTTGAGGCCGCCTTGGGCTACAACGTGAGTGCAAGGCCAGCCTGAGCTACACAGTGCAACCCTGCCTCAAAAAAACCAGGGCTGAGAGTTTGGCTCAGTGACTTAAGTGCCTGTCTGACAAGGCTTGAGGTTGTGAGTTCAATCCCCAGTGCCACAAAAAAAAAAAAAAAAAATATGTGTGCACTACCATGCCCAGCTGCGCGACCCTGGAGGAGAACAACTACGAATTCCCCCTCAAAATCCTCCCCAGAAGGTTTCAGGAAGTGGCAAGAATAGGATAAGTGTACACAAAGTGGGGGGGGGTTTGGAGGGATCAATGGCAGTGTCATTTACTGTAGTAATCTTAAATTTATCATTGGGTTTTTTTGGGTGGGGGATTTGACCCAGGGTCTTGCTATGTAGCCCAGCCTGGCCTTGAACTTCTGGCAGTTCTCCTGCCTCAGCCTCCCACGTGTTGGGATTACAGGTGTGCGCCACCATGCCCGGCCCATTCACTGTAGTTTTCTATCACACCTGATAGCTTGGTGCAAATTTTCTGGGTCTAATCCCTAGTACTGCCCAAAACAAAAATAAAACAAAAGTCCTCATGGAACTTTCACCTAAACAAGACACATGCCACCCTACGTGGATGCTATTGCAGTGGCATGAAGCGACACTCTTGGCCCAGGCCTCCCGACCTGGGGACTCAGGGTCCCAGGGAAAAGGCTGCAGTGTGCGGTGAGAGGTCCCAGGGGACACTGACATGCCCCCCTGGACGCAGTCCCCGCCTGATGTGATGAGGGGACCGAGGCAGCTGCTTCACAGCTCCTGGACACATGGGGCTCCCCACGCCGCTGTGCACACCTGTCAGAGGCACCCGTACTTCTGCCGCCTGCCTCGGTGTCTCTGCTGCCCTCCTTTCTCCAGTAAGAATCTGAACCGTCGTCCCAGTCAGCAAAGGAGTTGCCTCGTAGCTCCCCGGGGTCGTCAAAGTACCTGTGGGGACAGGAAGGGACAGTAGGGGGGTCCTCAGGTTGTCCTCCCCTGTGGGGACAGGAAGGGGCAGTGGGGGGTCCTCAGGTTGTCCTCCCCTATGGGGCCACAGCCGTTCAAGTGACTGGGCTGAGCCCGCCGTCGCCGCCCCTGCAGGAACCTGTGCCATCCACACTCCCCAGGGACATGAGCACCGAAGGCGGCCTTGGGGCCCAGCGGCACAGGGTGGGACAGCTTCACCAGCTCCCTGAGGTCCCATCTCTGGGTGACCAAAGCTGCTGCTGGGCCTGGGAACCGCTGCACGAGTGAGGGACCCAGGCTGGCAATGCCCTGCCAGGACAGCAAGCACTTTGGGTGCCAACGATGGAGGCAGTGCCTGTTACCCTCCGTGGGGATGGCACAGCCCTCGCCAGTGTCCGCACGCAGCCCTGCACCGAGAGCACTTGGTGCCAGCAGAGGCATCCCCAACCAAGAACAGCAAGGCCACCTGGATGGGACAGGGGCTGTCAGGTGAGCTGGCCCGCGCCCACGCCCGTGCCCGCCAGAAGGGAAGGAGCCCACTGGACGTGCGCCCTGGCAAGGGTGGAACTCAGGGCCGCAGGACGCACAGGGACGTAGGCGGCCACAGGCGCTGCGTGACCAGGCATGTGCAGAGGATGGACACACTGAGGCTCCCAGCAGCTGAGACTGGATGTGGGGTGCTGGGGTCCGTACACAGACTCCTGCCTTCTCCGGCAAGAAGGGTGTTCAGGTCGCATGGTGTTACGCTGGCCACTTCCCGAAGCTTGGGGAGGGGTGGGGCAGGGAGGGGGTTCAGCTTCCAGCTAGAAAGCAAGGGGGGCGCCTCTGCCTCACAGGAGACCAGGACAAGCGGCACTGGTGCTCACTTCCAAGGACGGCTCCCGAGAGCCGGGCTGTGTGCTGGGCCCAGGCCCAGAGCTAAGGGCGCCTCCTGTGAGCCGCACCGGCAGGCGCTGGAGGAAGACACAGGTGAGCAGCCTCCGACCCTGCCCTCCCTCCCGGGGCTTGGGACCGTCCTGGGACAGGCTGGGCAGGGCCTGGAGGGCAGGGACATGGCGGGGGCGGGGGGTGGGAGGTGCGGCCCAGGCAGCACGGCACTGTGCTGGGCTGGTGGTGGGCGTCACCACCTCGGGGCTCCTCCCACTCGGCAATCCCATGCCGAGTCGGTGTGACTGAGGGGCTCACAGCCCCCTCACCCCGTCACAGGAGCCCGAGTGCACGCCCCACCAGTGGCTCCCTGTGCTCTGGGAAGGACAGGGTCAGGGCCAGCAGGACAGAGCAGCAGCCCCCGAGTGTCCCGGTGTCCCCTGCACGACCTTCCCCACACTCTAAAGTTTGGGTTTCTGGGTCCCGGTCCTTGGCATCCTTTCTTCTCTCGCTTTTGCCCTCCCACCGTCCATGCTGGAAACGCCAAGGGCCCCGATGGTACCCTGTCTACTGGTCACAGATGCCATCTGTCCCGCCACAGGCTTCGCTGACCTTCCAGGTCCTGACTCTGAACTCGGCCTATAACTGTATCCTTTATATCCTGGACACAGTGAAACTCAATGAAAGACAAAACCTGAGCGTGTGCACTGACTTATTTCTTAACAGAAGCAGCATCCTTGGCCCAGGGATGTGGCTCAGTGGTACAGCGCCTGTCTGGAAAGCGCAAGGCCCTGAGTTCAATTCCTGGTACCAAAAAAGGAAAAACAAACAAACAAACAAACCAGCAGTGGCAGCGGCAGTGGCATTCTTTCATTGCTCACAGTACCCAAGTTCCAAGGTCAGCGCATCATTTGAAAGCAACAAAAGCGCTTCTTAGTGCTAACACGCTAGTTTCAGAGAATCGTGTCTATTTTACCTCAGGTTCCAAAGGACAAAAGTGACTGGTGACTGGAATGAGGTCTAGAGCAGTGTCTAGGTCCCCAGACACCTGTGGGTCACGACTGCGAGGCCCAGGGTCCCTTGCAGAGTCCCTGCAACCGGTCTCCACGTAAGGGGCTGCTGACTGAGCTCGGAGGAAGCGGCGCTGACGCCTACCAGGCAGGCACAGGTGGCAGACACCTGTCCGGACCTGGCCACGAGGGCCTCGGGAATCCCGGGTTAGCAGGTGACTTCACTTGGGCCCCTTCTGTTACCAACACTGTTTCCAGGTGACAGTCCCCACTGAGCTTGAAATGTCCCCTTCCCCTTCCATGACCACCCACAGGCAGTAAAGTCACCAAGCAGGCCAAGGCCCCAAGTGAATGCTGACCTGGACGCCTCTGTCACGTGACAGCCACGCCTGAAATGACTCGACACGCATCATTCCCAAATCAAACAGGCCACAAAGCTGCTCCTCACCTCTGCGAAACACCCGGACTCAACATAATTTGCAGCTGTGCTTACAGCAAATGTGAAGGACAGTCATCTACATAATTCCTCACTTTGACAGGATAGAAAAATGATTTCACAGTTAGAGTCAGGGAAAGACGTATTTGCAGGTCTCCCCGCGAAAACACACACCTCTTGTGGTACAACGTCCCAAGGCCTGTACGGAGACCGCACAGCTCCGGCGTCCTCCAAGTGGCCCTGGATGAGCCCCCGGGAAGCACTGCCTGTGGCACACGCACATGCACACACACACGTCCTGTGTCACCAGCTCCTAACCCCACCGGTCTGGCAAGCACACACACAGACCGAGCCATGCGCCCCAGGACTGAGTCTCTGTCACTAGAGCAGCTGCCCTTCCTGAGAGGCCAGTGTCATCCCGGAGCTCACCGTGCGGCCTCTCACCTTGACCTCGCTGGTCGGAGTGGGCACAGCTGGGGCCCCAAGGTAACAGCGAGGAAGCTGCACACAGAGGGGAGGTGCCGGCCCAGGATGCACAGCCACTGTGCGGCACAGCCAGGATTCTAAGCCAGGCTGCTGGGCTCCTGTGCCCCAGCTGTGCCTGATTCTGGGGAAATCCCTGCTTTCTGCCTGGGTCAGGGTCTCGGGGCAACATCGTGGAGAGTGTCCATTCAAGATCATACCCACTCACCCCCCAAGACTTCCAGAACCCGAGCATGTGCTTTCTCCCATCGGTCAGGCCAAGGACTTGGGCTGTACTGGGTGATACTATGTACCCCCAAGTCATCATATACTTTCGATGGGGCCAAGTCTGTGCTCATGATCAGTTTGTTGTCTAGTGCCAGGATTGGTGATGTGAGTGCTGCAACAGCCCAGGGGTGGAGCTGAGATACAGTGTTAGGGAGGCAGGTCTTCCCCTCTCTTGCTCTTCCGCCCTCCTCTCTTGCCAGTGCGCCTTGCTGCTTGCAGTGGCCATGAATGGCAGCCCTGCCATTCCATGCTGCCTTGGCACCTACTAAGTATGAACTGAAACTCCCAAGAAACTGTAAGAAATAAACCTTTCCTTCCCTAATTTTGGGCGTCAGGTATTTTGTTTTGGCAACAAGGGAAAAGTAACTAAGACAGAATTTGGTACCAGGAGTGGGGTCGTTGCTGTGACTAAACCTGACCATGTGGTTCAAGAACCTTTGGAAATGGCTTGTGGGAAGAGTTTGGAAAGGTGCAGAGATGTCGCTTACACACATAGAGCTGGAACAGGTTAGGCTGTTCTGTATGGGAGATTCTGGTCAGAGCTCAGGAGACCAGAAGGCTGATAGAAAGCCTGCCAGTAAGGACCAGGCTTAGGAGGTTTCTGCTGGGAAGAAGGACCACATTGGTTATTGGACTCCACATGATGTGTGTTACAGCTTGGCAGAAAGTTTGTCTGTGTTCTGTCCATGCCCAGAGACTTTGCCTGAGACTAAGGGTAATGGACTGATTAGTTTGGCAAAAATAATTTCCAGGCAACCTAATGTTGAAATGGTGGCCTGGCTGTTGTTGGGGACGTTTAGTCAGATTTATGTTGTGAATGAAGAGCAAGAAGCCCAGCATGGTGATTTAAAATGTGAGTTTGGCCAGGAAGCTGTGGACTGTAAAGATCGAGCTGAGATCTTGATGGCTGAGAAGGAACAAAGAAATAAAAAAGATGGCCTGGAGGCATCCTGGGAGGCAGTGGGCCTCCACCCTTTACAGCCTCAGGCCTTCAAAAGTGAAAGAGTTTGCTTGGAGAAAAAGACCGCAGAGTTCCATGTCCCAGAGTAGCAACAGAGGCAACAGGAGGTTTCAAAATGGAGGCAGCCACACTGATTCCAAAATGGCGACAACATAGAAAAGCTGTTCCTCACAATCAGGTTAAGAGAGCTCAGCAATCCAGGCAGTTGACTCCTATAGCCAAGAGGGAGGAAAGCCTGGCTACTGCTCCAGCCTGCAGTGGACCTTGGCGGCATCCATGTGGCACTGGTTTTAAGTACAAGAAAAGGCTAAGGCAGCTTCCGCCTCGCCTGCAGAGAGCAATGTGTAAAGATGTAAGGGTGAAGCCAAGGAACATGGATCATCCAAGCAAAGCTATGGAAGTTAACACCCCTGAAAGTGCCACAGGGGTGGAATCACGCAAGCCTTTTGGAGCTTGCAACCAGATTGCTTCAAATGCTGAGCAGGGAACTCCAGGACTTAATGTTTGCCCTGCTGGATTTTGGACTTGCTTTGGTTCCAATGTTTTGTATTCCCGTTTGTAACTTTTGGAAGGGTAATGTTTGTCTTGTCCCTTTATATGTTGGAAGTGCTTAACCTTGTTTTCATTTGTACAAGGGATTACAGTTAAGAGTTTGTCATAGATCTCGAAGGAGATTTGGGACTTGGACTTTTCAACAGTGCTGAAACTGTTAGGACTTTGACAAGTCTTGGAGAGGGACTAAATGTCTTTTATATTAAGGATGTACATGAGTCCTTGGAGGTCCAGGGGTGGAATGTATTGGGTGATACTATGTACCCCCAAGTCATCATATACTTTTGATGGGACTGAGCCTGGCGCTTGTGATCAGTTTGTTGTGTAGTACTGGGATTGATTATGTGAGTGCTGCAACAGCCTAGGGGTGGAGCTGAGATACAGCGTAAGGAAGGCGGGTCGTCCCCTCTCTTGCTCTTCTGCCCTCCTTTCTCGTCAGCGTGCCTTGCTGCTTGCGGTAGCCATGAATGCAGCCCTGCCATGCCACGCTGCCTTGGAGCCAAGGCAGTCCATACTGAAACTCCCAAGAAACTGTAAGAAATAAACCTTTCCTTCCCTAATTTTGGGTGTCAGGTATTTTGTCTTGGCAACGAGTGAAAAGTAACTAAGACAGGGGCCCAGGCTGGACACACGTGCCCCAACAGCTTCTTCCCCACGCGCTCCTGCCGCCGGCCCCTCCTGAAGCTGCAGCAGGACCTGGACAGTGGAGGCCTCGCCTGCTGGGAGCTGGCAGTGGCTGCCCACAGGGCTGAGGTGCAGGGCTCCCTCCCTGCCCATGGGCTGCTGCTTCTCTCCTCCCGACAGGGACCACTGCTGAACCCCGCCACATGGTCCCCGAGCTTCACCCTGAAGCACAGCCTGGCACCAGCCAAAGCCTTTCACGACAGTGAAGTACGCAGAGTGCTACCCGTGCCTGACGCAAACCACTGAGTAAACCTGTGCTGGTGGCTGCTTTCTGAAACGACACAGCAGGGGTGGTTTTAATAGGTTTACCTGGAGCTGGAGCTCAAATAGGAATCATCGTTGTCCTCTTGATACTTTTTTCTCGGCTTGGCCAGGGTGGGAGACTCCTGCTCTATGGTCTGCATATCTGAAGTCACTGAATGCGAAATGCCGCTTGAGAAAATGGGGAGACAAGCGTGAGGCCAGGGCGTCAGTCTGCACTTCTGCCTCGGCCAAAGAGTGAACGTTTCACACTACATCCCAAATGAAGACCAATTTACAAACGGTTAAAAACTTAAGCAACAATTTTCTTCAGCATAAACTGGGAAAAAGAAAATGAAATCTCCATGAGGTCCACAGCAACACAAGTGCTGTCATGTGTGTGGGCTATGCCTGTGGCAACGGCACCGGACCATGCTCAGTGACTACTGAGACCTCCTCCCCTTCCCTAAAGCACGTCTGCAATTTCCATGGGATGCTGAACATGAGGGCAAAACAAAACACTTTAGGGAAAGGAGCCGCACCTGGTGGTGCACACCTGATATCACAGCACTTGGGAGGCTGAGGCAGGAAGATTGCCACAAGTTCAAGGCCAGCCTGGGCTACCCAGGGAGACCTTGTCTCCAAAAAAGAAGAATAAGAATAAGAATGAGAAGAAGAAGAAGAAGAAGAAGAAGAAGAAGAAGTAGTAGTAGTAGTAGTAGTAGTAGTAGTAGTAGTAGTACTGGGGAGAAATACCAAGACAGTACCTCTACAGTTGAAATGTCTTAGCCCAAGGAAGACCCACGCGTGACCAGCAGCCTGGTCAGACCCTGCAGTCTGAGCAGGCAGAGCCACCTACCTCCTGCAGTTGCCTAGCCCCATGCCAAGTCTCTCTGCTTCTGCTTTTTTTTTGCCACTCATGTTCATTTTTTCATCCTTCCTCTGAATTCCAAGATCTTTATAGGCTAATCGTAAGGATGATACGCTGACAAAAAAACAAAACAAAACAAAATACTCTAAGTTAGCTTCAACTCTGGGTTCTCATGGCAAAATACCAAACAAAATGAAACCCACTATTTCCACTTTTAGCTTTATGCTTCTTCCCATAATTGCTATTTGCTTGTTTTTGCAACAGGGTCTCACTATGTAGCCCAGGATGGCCTCGAACTCGAGGCGATCCTCCTGCCTTGGCCTTCCAAGTGCTGGGATTGCAGGCCATGTGCCACCAGGCTGGGATCATAATTGCTAATCATGAAGGTGAGCTGGCCTTTTCTTTTCACTCAGAGATGTGAATGGATTTAGCGCCCCTTCCTGGTTGCTGCCGTTCAGGGTTAGTGCATATGGACCTGGCATTGTGCAGTAACAAAATTTATACCTCAGTGATGTCTCTGAAGATTGCACAGAACATGATTCCCCTGTGGATCGGTACCTGATTACACTTCCCCAGGGCATTAGAGTATTAGTGTCGCCAGGCTGCTCGAAGGCTAAAACACATGCAAAGCTAACTTCCTAATCAGATACATTAAGGAGGACTTCATCAACTGTATAAGCATTCTTAAAAATAACAGAAACCTTTCTGCAGGGTCTGTTATGTAACCAGACCTCTCAGAACATTTATTTTTATTTTCATCTTTTTGAGACAGGGCCTTGCTATATAATTCAGGGTGGCCTTGAACTTACTATGTAGCTCAGGCTGGCCTCAAACTGCGGTAATTCTCCTGCCTTGGCCTCCCAAGTGCTGGGACTACAGGGGTGCACCACTATGTCCAACATCCAAGAACATTCCAACCATGACCATCAGTCACTAGCCAGCAGTTTCTTAAGTGCTGCCTATCACATACCAATCTACTATTTATGAAATGCCTGTTACAAACAACACACCAAAAAATAGCAGCGCACCAAAGAAGTCAAAAGATACATAAAACATTGTCTAATTTTCATGCTGAGCATTTCTAAAAATGCAATAAATACCTAATGTTACACAAAGAAAACCACATATGTTAGTAGTAATAGTAATACTACATCACAGTAAAAAAAATCTCTGGGGACCTAAAAAGTGACACATATACCTCATAAGGATTTCCAAATTATCGTCCATTAACAAAATTGTGTGGAGCTGGGCATGGTGGCGCACACCTTTAATCCTAGCACTTGGGAGGTTGAGGTAGGAGGAGCGTTGTGAGTTTGAGGCTGGCTTGGGCTACAACACGAGTGCAAGGCCAGTCTGAGCTACATAGTGCAACCCTGCCTCAAAAAACTAGGGCCAGGAGTTTGGCTCAGTGGCTTAAGTGCCTGTCTGGCAGGTGCGAGGTTGTGAGTTTGATCCCTGGTGCCACACACACACACACACATACACAAAGTGTGGAATGTCACAAATTCCTCATGAAAGTGGCACTGTAAAAATTCCATTGTAATATAAATATCTATGTAGGAACAAAGAAAGACAACAGCATTTCTTAGTGGTACAAAAAAACTTTTGCTTTTGCTGAATCCATCATTAGTGAGCCTGGATTTCTTTGGTCTGTTTTACTCTGGTTAATCCTGAGCAAATGAATAACAGTCCTGCAAGCAGAACTTTTACAACAGATCTGTTGCACACCGCAAGTAGCTAGGACAGAAGCCA
Source organism: Dasyprocta punctata (assembly GCA_004363535.1). Taxonomy (NCBI): domain Eukaryota; kingdom Metazoa; phylum Chordata; class Mammalia; order Rodentia; family Dasyproctidae; genus Dasyprocta; species Dasyprocta punctata. The sequence goes on along the minus strand of RJWM01005206.1, from coordinate 69,694 downwards.
GACTCTGCCGGAGCAGAGGAGCAGGCAATGGAGAGGTTCTGCTTCAGGGGAATGTGGGTGTTTCCGTCCTAGGACTCAGGGCTCTGGGTGGTCACTGGGGGATGCGACAATGAGGCAGGCAGCTCGCCACCTCCTGCCCTTCCCGCCAAGCGTGCCCGCTCCAGCCGGGCCTGGGACCAGCTGACTGCTCCCCAGGGAAGGAACAAGGTTGAGTCCAAGACCAAGGCTGACGTCCCCGGGTCTCTGGGAGGCTGGGCGGTGCTTCCTTCTGGGCGGCATAGGCCGGTGTGCGACAGTGAGGTGAGACGGCTGAGAGGCAGCGATGGGGAGTCCCTGGGGCTACAGGCATCCTGAGCACGGTCCACAGTTGGCCAATTCATAAGACCCCTAGGTCTGTGGCACAGGAGCCCCCGGGGCTTCTGCACAGCAAACCTCATCCTACTCTTCCCCTAAAGTCCGCGCCAACACCACTGTCACAGGCGGGAGGCCTCAGCTCGGGCCCTGCTGCCCCATGTGCGGGGTGTGGACCAGGGCAGAAGGATCCAGCCGCAGGGCCCCGCACTGCTGCACCGCGGAGGTGTCCTCCAGCAACCTTGGAGACTGCCGTCTCAACTCCACACGGCCGCAGTGCGCATACAGGGAAACTCACAGAAAGGGCAGCATGCGACAGAAACGGTCCCCGCTGCCCTGCGTCCCATGCTGGATGGGACGCTGTGCTCTGTGACTGGCTTCTTCCTTGGCACCGGCTGTCGCAGTCTGTCGTGTGCCAGCATTTACTCTCCATGCACACGGCGACACGCTGGCTGAAGTGCCGGCCGGCTGATGGACATTCGCTGTCCCTCGGGTCAAGCTGTCTAGGACACGCGTGCTGGCTTGCACGTGGCCGTCCCCGCTCGTTGGTTCCTCTTTACTCTTTGGCCATTCACAGGTGAACCTAAGCTACCTGGAGGCGGACGTGGCTTCTCCGAGCATCTCCTGGCTGGGCATCCCGCCCGCTCCCGAGGAGCTGGTCCTTCCTCCCTCGGTGACACCTGGCCCTGCCCTAGCCTGTGCAGAACCCCGTGCGAGTTTCCCCACACACCTGCACCCGAAAACGGGACATGGCGCACACCCCGAGCTGGTTACTGGTACGGAACTCTACTCACACGGACTCCTCCGCAGGCGCGGGCCTGGCCAGCAGGTCCTCCTGCTGCTGCCCCCTGCCCGCCGCCTGGGCCTGCTTCTCAATTTCAGTAAAGCTCGCATTCGCCAGTTTCTGGGCTCCCAAGCTTCCTTTCTTGGCCCCGAGCTGGAACACATGAAGATGACGCGTGAGCCATGCTGCCAGAAGACTCTGGTCACTGCGGCTAAGGGCCCTGGGGTGGTGACCTGCCAGGTGCTCAGGGCACCTCAGGGTGCGTGTGTGCTCAGCTCCTGGATCTCTGAGAGGCTGGTGCTGGTGCAAAGAAGGTGACAAGGGTCGCCCACAGTCACCTCCACCTCTTAACGCAACAGGAGGGGCCCGGGGAGGCCGTGTTGATTTCTTTGTGACTTTGGCATCAACAGAAACAATCTTAAACATTCATTCTCAAAAACATTCACTAAATACAGATTTCATCTCATTGCACAAAACATACGTTATCAAGGCCACATTTACTCTATTGTGGCTCAGAATTAACATGCAAATAAAACAGGACAAAACAGCTAAGCTTCGAAGCCAAACTACGAAGTAGTTTATATATAATACTTACTCCTTTTTTAGCCTGATTTGGTTTCTTTTTTATGAGAGAGGAAACCTCTGCCAAAAAATAAAAATGGAAAAGTCAGACCAACAGAAATTATACGTAATTTTTCCATGTTAGTGTACCTTTTTTTTTTGAGATAGGGTTTCACTGTGCAGTTCTGATTGGACTTGCACTCACTTTGCAGCCCAGCCTGGTCTCTAGCTTGCAATGATCCTCCTACCTCAGCCTCTCGAGTACTGAAATTACAGGCATGCACCACCATGCCCTGCTTTAGAGTGCCTTTCAAAAAGCCTAACAGGCCACACAGCACAAAGGACAGTCGAGTCTTCCAAATGAGTTTGTCACACAGGAGAAAGTGCACGCACGCATTTGGCCACATGGGCCTCACAGGTCGCACACAGCACCCGGACTCGGCCGACGCGTTCTGCACACCACGTGGAGCAGAAACAGAGCCTGGCCGCGCCCCGAAGGGCTATCTTCAGGAGGGACTTCAACTCGCATAGCAGCAAATGCTCCTATCAAGGTCATGCTTAAAAACTTTTAAAATTATTATTTGTTATTGTTTTGGGGGGGAGTTGAGAAGCTGGGGACTGAATCCCAGGACCTTGTGCATGCCAGGCAAATGCTCTAAAACTGAACCATATCCCTAGCCCCTTAGAAAACTCCTTTAAATTATAAAATGAGCCTAGCAATATGTGTGCAATGAAAGCTGTCAGTAAAGTGCTTTTCCCCTCTACTTATATAAATATTTTATCATATTGGCTTCTAAGAAGTAGAAATTGATGGACTGATTTTAGAGACAGGGTCGCACTATGTAGTACAGGTTGGCTTTGAACTCTCAGAGACCCTCCTGCCTCAGTCTCCCAGGTGTGGGAGTACAGGTCTGTGCCTCCACACCTGGCCACACTAGTATTTTAGTCACCATACTTTCACTGCCTCTCAGCCTTCTGCCTAAGATCAAATGTGGTAGCAGTGCCTTCTAAATTTCACAAAAACATAAGATGCTTTTAGAGAAAAATTCTTGCAGAGACATGGGCTGAGTACATTACAATCAAGGGTTACAGATTCTATTTTTAGAAATATGTTTAAAAGACCCAGCAAGAATAAAATCTTATTGATTTTCTTCCCAAGACAGCAACATGCAGGCTGGAGGAGCAGCTCAGTGGCTCAGCACTGGCCCAGCGAATGTGAGGCCTGGGCTTGGTTCCCAGCACTATGAAAACAAGCAGATGCACTCCGAAGGGGAGACGGCATGAAGACACGAACGCCCGAGTGCACTCCTGAGCCCTGACTGGAGAGGAGCAGCACACTCCCGGTGTGAGGAAGTTGCTTCCTTTTGGATTTGTACTGCGGCCGTCACATGTCTGCGTCCAGCCTCCCGTGAGTCTGACCCAGGACGACAGTGACAGGAAGACTTCTAGACCGGGGGGGGGGGGGCTGTTCTGCAAAGTGGCTTCTTCCAGTTCACACAATACAGTATGCACCAGTTTCAAACGAGAAGTCCCTGACAGTGACAAAGTGTGTTTACGTCTCCCCACGGTGACAAGAGGCAGAGGACAGGAGAGGCACAGGCGCTGGGGGCACCGTGGGTTGTGGGCAGCAAGCAGCCCGGCACAGGCATCCCCAGCAGCCTCAGCGTTCTGGACTCATCGGCCTTGCCGGGAGGGACAGCAGCTTTCCGGCTGAGCTGTTGACGAGGGCTGTGGTTGGGGTCACAGCACTGGGCCACTGGGTGAGCTGAGACATGGAGGACGCGTGTGTTCTGCAATACCTGACCCCCTGAATCAGAGGCGGGGTTCGCAGCGTGTTACCTGACGCAGGCTTTGCTGGGGCACTCAGTCCTTCCACACTTGGTCCTGGTTTGGGGCCCCCTGAAATTGAAAACATTGACTTTAACACAGAAAACACACTCGGTAAACGTGCCTTTGAATGGGTCATGCTGCAATGTGGTCAAGTCTACATTCCTTAATCAAGTTTTAATGACCATCTTTCTTGTTAGTATTTTTTTCCCCAGCACAGGTGTCTGAACCCAGAGCCTTCTCACTGAGTTACATCCTCAGCCCCTTTTCTATTTTTTAATTTTGAAACAGAGTCTCACTAATTCACTAAATTGCCCTGGTTGGGTTTGAACACGCCATTCTCCTGCCTCAGCCTCCCAGAGAGCTGGGATTACAGGTGTGCATTCCCAGGCCAGGCTCACTATCATCTTTTGAAATGAATTTTTTTTTCCAGGCTGGCAATGTAGCTCACTGGCACATCACCTGCCTGGAAAGTTCAACTCATGGTACCAAAAAAAATGAAAGTAAATAGTTTTGTAGAATAAAAATGTGAGTTGTGTCTTCATTTTATGTTATGTTTTTCAGAATACTATCTGATAATCTGGCATTTAAAGATGCATAATTCAATTTTTTGTTTTGTTCTTTGAGACATGGTCTTGCTATGTATTCTAGTCTGGCTTGAACTCACTGTGATCCTCTTGCCCCAGCTCCTGAATAATGGGATTACAGGCATGTACCACCACACCAAGCTGCTTTGGTCTTCGAAAGTGACCCGTTCTGAGTGACCTAGTGTTTATGTGTGTGCACACGCGCGCACACACACATACACACACACTTCCCCCTGGATGTCATTGTGAATTCTAACACCAAGTACCTCAATGGAAATCCAAGTTTCAGTTGCCATGACATTGGCTGTTTTTCTATTTTTCTTTTGCTTTCTTTTTTTTCCTTTTTTTTTTTTTTTTTTTTTGACTTTTTTGAGACAGGGTCTTGCTAAGCAGTTCAGGCTGGGCTTGAGCTCATTTTGTAGCCTAGGCTGGTCTCGAACTTGCAACAACCCTCTTGCCTCAGCCTCTCACGTGCTGGGATAAGAGCCATGCATCACCACACCCAGCTCATTTTTCTATTTTTCTAATTAAAAAAAAAATTATCCTGGTTGTTAAAATTTCATTTAAAGTATATTTTATCATTATAATTTGGTTTTTGTTTTGTTTTGTTTGCTTGTTTTTTGAGTCTGGGTCTCACTGTGTAGTTCAGGATAGTCCTGAACTCACTATGTAGCCCAGACTGGCCCTGAATTTGTGGCAATCCTGCCTCAGCCTTCCAGATGCTGGGACTGCAGGCATACCCACCACACCTGGCTCTGGCTAATGCCTTAATTTTCCTAGTTTCATAGTATGCTTGGCTCTCAGAGTCCCGATCTCCACCAGTTCTGAGGTCCCCACCTTCATCATTGCCAGCAGCGGTTCCCGTGGCCCACAGTGCTGAAGGCTCTGGCTCTGGCTGTGCAGACGTCTGTGCTGTGCCGCTCGCCTGCAGAGGAGAGGAAAGTCATCCGCCCGCAGGGCAGGAGAACGTCCCAAGAGGCACACCAGCGACACGGACTCACATCAGTGGCCCTGCTCCATGGAAATAAGACTTAAATGTGCCTATTCTTAATTCTGACTTCAGTGTTCAAATGCCTGACCTTTGCTCCTTTTGACAGTATCTAACTTTTAGTCTGAGATCCTTGTGGACCTGCATAGAGCTGTGAATGCACTGCTGGGAGCTTCCCACGCCCGCCTGGCTTCCTCTGCCACTAAACCCCAGGCACAGCCGTCACTGTCATGGCCACCACCACCACTGGCAATGACTTTGGGACCAACCTGTCAGCTCTGTGCAGGCCCGAGGGGTTCCCCCACTTCCCCGAGAGCTTCTGCCTTGCACACCCCATGCTGGGCCTCCACAGCTCCTGGGGCTATGGCAGTTTCACAGCTGTCTCCTGCTGGGCACAGCGCCTGTGCTTTGCAGGTCACTCCTTGGGGGAGGACATGGAGAAGGGCTCCTCTTCCCACTTCACGTTGGTGGCCCAATACTGGCCTGGTGACCCTGACCCCGGCCCTTTCCACACTGCCACCTTTGGAAGGGAAGCCCTAGCCCAGCGCACACTGTGGGTTCCCCCAACATGCGCCTCTACTCCAGGGGTGCTGAGCCCGTGCCGCGCACATACGGGCTGAGTCACGGGAAGCTCTCAAGGTTGGCCAGCGCTGACCCGCCTGTCACTCCCCTCGTCAGGATGGATCCCAGAGTGCTGAGCGGTCCTTTTCCTGTCCGGACTGCAGGTCAGCATCCTCACTATCACACTGTGGCTCCCACTGCTCTGGCTGCACCTTCGGCGGCGGCTCTTCCAGACTGGCCGAACGCGCTCTGCACAAGGCCCTGTCCGCTTCCCCGCACCTTCCTTCCGGCTGCCCTGCCTGGCAGCCTCGGTGCGGCTTCTTCAGGGAACACAGAGCAGTGGTTAGGACCCAGGTTGGGATGCGCTGTGCTCCTGGTACTTACTGAGGAGTCGCCTGTCCCTCAGGCCGCTCCAGGGACAGCCAGGAGCTGTGTGTGTGTGCTCCCCACACTGACATACATGTCTCTAGTTTTCTGTCCCTTTCTCTGTGTGCACAAGCACGTACACAGAGACACACAAAGTGAAAAGTAGGAACTTCTGCTAACACCTCTTCAACAGTTCGTGTTTCCTGTCTTTTTGGTCCACCATTTCCATTCATGACATTCCTCAGTGGCTAATCATGGGTATTCTACAGCTAGTTCGATGGCAAACGAGCAACAGATCACAAAAGACCACCTGGGCGCCACGACTGCTGTCACTGCTGCTGTCAGACCATGGTGGCAAGGCACTCAGTACGTTTGCCTGGGTGAACCTCACGAATCCTCATACAGTCCAGAGATACACGCAACACACACAGAGGAAGCAGGCTATGGAGAGCCACGCACCTGTTAAAACTGTCAGATGCGAAGCTCTGAGTTCCCTGTGCCCATTGCCGGGGACAGTGCTCCAGTTTCCCCATAGCCGGGAACAGACAGGCGACCACACTCCAGCTCGGAGGCCACAGGCAGAAGTGGCACGTGCTGTCTCTAGATTGTTTTTGTAAAGGGGAGGCAGGGTTTGCTTTCCTGGATGTTCATCCACTACTGTCAACAGAAAAGGTCTTAAACTGGAGCAGCCACATTAGACCTGTCCATGGAAGTCACATGTGGGGGACAGCGAAGTAAACTCACTGGGTGTTATGGTTTATAACTGGGAAGTCCCCCAAAGCCTCATATACTTAAAGGTAGGGCTTTGGGAGGCGACTGGGTCATGTGTGTGTAACACATCACTGGATCAGTCCACTGATGAGTTTACAGCTGGGTGTGATGTGGAGAAGTAAAGGCAGGGTGGGAAGAGGCTGCTCACTGGGGGGTGTGCCTTGGAAGTATATCTCCCTCCTCCTCCCTTGATCTCTCTTTGCTTCCTGACTGCTGTGCCATGGACTGTTTCTTCTCTGCCATGCTGCCCTGCCTTACAGCCAGCCAACTATGGACTGAAACCTCTACAAATTGTGAGCTAAAATAAACCTCTCCTCATTTAACTTGTGGATGCTGGGCATTTTGTCCCAGCAAGAAGAAAGTAACTAAGATACCAGGAAACCCTGGGCAGCTGCCTCTGAATGGATGGTGATAAGTTAATTCCTATCTTGTAAAGGTTGCTTACCCCTGCAGCTTAGCCCATTCTGTAACTGAAACATGTTAAACATATACCTTACTGTCTTGTTACTTTTTTCGCCTATGGAGACAAAATATCTGATGTCCAAAATTAGGAAAGGAAAGATTTATTTCTTACAGTTCTTGGGCGTTTCAGTCCATACTCAGTTGGCTCCAAGGCAGCGTGGCATAGTGGGGCAGCCATTCATGGTGGTTGAAAAACAGCAAGGTGTAAACCCGGCAGGAGAGGGCGGACACTCATTCTTGCCACCCTTACACTGTACGTCGGTTCCACCCCTGGCGGGTGCAGCACTCACACCCCAGTGCCAGACAATAAATGCCAGACTCAGCTGCCTCCATGCCACGATTCATGAGATTTGGTGGGGCCACAGAACCATAAACCATAACACTTACATAACTTACAGAATAAGTGCACTCCAAAGTGAAGTAACGCAAAATACATACCTCAGGAGAGACGTGTGAGGCGAAAAAGTCTTCCTCCTTTGGCGGAGGGGACGAAGGTGGGAGCACACAGCTGTCAAGCCATAGCTGGAACAGAAACAAAGCCATGCTCAGCATTCCACAGGCCTACATGTGGCTGCCTCCTGGTGACTGGGGCTTTTGTGACGACAGAATCAGGGGTCTGCAGCATTGCAGGAACCATTGCTCCAGTACAGTTTGCTTTCAAAACCTTGAGGGAGTCAAGTACCCAACTCCAGAAATCCCTTCTGTTTAAATTTTATTGTTGTTGTTTTTTTGAGACAGGGTCTCCCTATGTAGCCCACCCTGGCCTTGAACTTGAAGTGATTCTCCTGCCTCAACCTCCTGAGTACTGAGATTACAGGCATGCACCACCACACCTGGCTTAAACTTTCATGGATGCATCTTTGCAGCATGTAATGATGATGCTCATGATGGGGAGCTGGCACAGGCACACGACACATTAATGCATTTCTCACCCCCTTTCTTTGGCCTTTCTCCCCCTCCCAGAAACCCTTTCTGAAAAGGAAAATTCAAGAGCTTCACATGTAAGCACAGGTCCCAGCCCACACCCAGCCCTTGTTCACGGACTCCACACCAACGCATTCCCCTGCGTGCTGAATTTACTTGTGGCTCCGTGGTGTTTTCACTTGGTCCAGACATGCACGGTGCACTAAGGTGAGCGTGCCGGGGGAGGCACGGCTCACTCTGCTTTCTGGTGCACGTTCTCTCAGGCATTAACCAGCAGCCTCACTGTAGCCTGTCAGTGCCACATTTCTGCCTGTGTGCTTTTGGCGAGTGATCTCACAGTGTAAAACGCCCCCACAGCTGGTGGCTGTCCAGCTCTCCTCACCTCAGGGCATGATTTACTACAGACACGGGTGTCACAGAGGCTGCGCTGAGGCAGGAGCTCAATGTCTCCAAGTACTGCTGTTATATAAGGTCTTTTCTTTCATTTACTCATTCATTCATTCATTCTTTTCCTGGGCTGGGGATCAAACTCAGGCTCTCGTACGAGTTAGGCAAGTGCTCCAGTGCAAGGTTCAGCTCCCTACTTAAGTAAGCTATCTTACCACAGGGACATACCTGAGCTAAGGCTGTGTACTGGTCACTTGAGGAAAACGTGACCACAGGCTGAATGCCCCTGCCCTGATGGCCGCCGAGGAGCGATGCCTCAGGTTCCTTAACTCTGTGGTCAGGGAGAGGCCACAGAAAGCCCCTTGCATAGTGAGTGTCAGCTGCACACTGTCCCCTGTGACAGAGCCCCGCAGGAAGTTCTGAGGCTGGGGATGAGCATGTGCCCGAGGGGACAGCTCCTTGGGGGACTCACGTCAGTGCCGTGCTTCCGCGTGGCCTGGGACGCCAGCGACTTGATCCTCTCCCGGTAGAGCTGGGCAGCGCGGCTGTTGTACTTGGCGTTGGTGTCGTTGGTGGCACAGCCGTGCTGGTGGAAAAAGGAGGCCTGCAGAGGAAAGCGCACAGGTTGGAGGGTACTGCAGGCGCAGAATGCCGACCCGGGATGACCCGCCCGGGACAGGGATCTTTAAAACATCAGCCAAAGCTAATGGCATTTCAACGTCAGGAAAGGTAATGAAATTTTCCTCTGTAATGAGGGAATTCCCTACACAAATATAAGACCGGATAGAGACTCGCATTACAAAATGGAGCACCTGGCCCTCACTTTGGAGTTAAGCCACTTAGGACTGTTCTTAACTCACAAGTGATTAATTTCCATCTGCATTTCATTACAACAGAATTTTTGACAATTCAGTTAGGAGCTATGCCAACTGTTATCTTGTTTAATACTCTTTCTTCATTAACACAGACAGTGACAATCTGACAAAGGCGAGGTGATCGAGCAAATTTCAAATGACTGGAAGCGACTGCCTTCAGCACCTCTGCATCCATGAAGACCTGAATCACAAAGCCTGCACGAGTGGTCCTGCGTGGACCTAAACTGATGACGCACACGCGTCAGATCCTGCCCTGTGCTCTTCGTGGGCAGCATCTCGCAGCGACACTTCCAGTCCCTACTGGTGACTCACTGGATGGATGGGAAACGGAAGCACAGAGCTCTGACACCTTGGCCAAGGCCACCCAGACAGTGAGGTGACCTGCTCGAACTGAGACCCTGCCCTGCTCTGGCTTCCGGCAGTCTAGAGGGTCTGTGTGATGGTGTCAGGAAGCAGGCACAGACTCGGGGTGCAGCGGGGCAGCTCTGAGCCCACTACAACAGGAGGGTGGGCAAGGGCTTCCAGCTCGATGCCGGGTGCCTCTAATTCTAAGGTGCGCCTTCTTAGGAGAGGAAATGCTTTCTTAAGAAAACAAAAGGAAAGGTAAACACCTTAAGTATTGCAATAGTTTGTGGCTCTCTAAAACCCACCTAACAGAACTGCACACCTCAGTACTCAATTCCTCTCATTAAGAAACCCAAATGAAGTTTAAAATAAAAAAAGATATGCTGACCTAAGCGAATCTGGTAATTCCAAATCTAGTTTAGACTTACAATTAGAATTTTAAATAACTGATGCTAGGCATTACTTCTACTTGCAATGTATATGAATAGGGTGCCCCACACTTTAATGGCACCTGTAAGGCAGTCCCACTGGCTCCAGGGGCCCAGCTCCGCAGCCCAGTGTGGCACAAGGTCTTGCTGGCCATGTGTGAGAGTAGGATATACTAAATTTATCAAGAAAGCTTACATGTTTGTGGATGGTTAAGGGTGTCTGTAAACGCAGGTAAGGAAATCTCTTTCCTATTTATTTATTTTTTTTCCCCCGTACCAGGGATCGAACTCTCAACCTCATGCCTGCCAGGCAGGTGCTTAAGCCACTGAGCCAAACTCCTACCCTTACTTTTTTCGAGGCAGGGTCGCACTATGTAGTTCAGGCCAGCCTTGCTCATGTTGTAGCCCAAGCTGGCCTCAAACTCACAATGCTCCGCCTATCTCAGCCTCCCGAGTGCTGGGATTAAAGGTGTGTGCCACCACGCCTGGCTAGGAAATCTCTATTAAATCACTTAGTTTATAGCATGTGACACTTGTCTGTTGTATTTGAAGAGCAGTTTTTTTCTTTTAATTTGTAGATGAAATAAATTAAATGCTAATTCAAATATACGTGATGCCCTTTTTTTTTTTTTTTTTTTTTTTTTGGTACTGGGGATCGAGCTCACAATCTTGTACCTGGCAGGCAGGCAGGTGCTTAAGCCACTGAGCTAAATCCCCAGCACGTGATGCCCACTAAGCATAAAAGCTACATTCGGTAGAAAAATTTTAGTCCTAAAAATGCTTCTGGTTCCTCTGTCAGCCATGCCAAGCCTACAGCCTGCCCTTTTTGTTTCTGTTCTGTTCTTTTTTACCTCTTTTTTGAATACAGAATTATCTCGAGCTGTATATATAATACATAACACAAAAAGAGGGCGAAAAGCAGGGTCTGCAGGTTGGACATGGGTGCCACATCCTGTTGGTTTGTTTTGTTTTGTTTTGTTACCAAGGATTGAACTCACAAACTCATGCCTGCCAGGCAGGCACTTACGCCACTGAGCTAAATCCCCAGCCCTATTTTTTGAGACAGGGTCTCACTAGGCAGTTCAGGCTGGCCTTGAACTCACTTTGTAGCCTAGGCTGGTCACGAACTCACAATGATCCTCCTGCCTCAGCCTCCTGAGCGCTGGGATTAAAGGCATGCACCACCATGCCTGGCTGGTTCATTTGTTTTCACATGTGCTACATCCCCAGCTCTTGAGCTTTCTGAAAGCATTTATCCTGCCATTTTCTGGTTAGTTTTCTTCTGTGCCCACACTGTCACCAGCAGGCTGCCCAAAACCTCGCTTTCACAGGGCCTAGTACACTAAATAAAGCAGCCCCAAAGGACTCTGCACATGGGGTGGCAGCTCTCACAAGAGTGACCCAGGGCATAGCAGGAGGGCGAGGACACCAGGGTGAACTTACGGCATTGGCATTTCCTCCCACTTGCATGCACCGCAGCTGAAACCATGACCAGTTGGAATCCAGCTCTGTAGATCTGGAAGAAAGAATTTTCAACATTAACACCTTTCTTCTCCAGAACCAAACCCCTGAGCTCCTGAAAACCAGCTCCTTGGGCCTCCAGAGCCTAAGGAGTTGTGGCTTGTGCGGTGCTAGGGCTTCTGGGTTGGTGACAGTTGGCACGAGCAGCCCCTGGTTCCTCTTGTCCTTGCCAGCAGCTGAGGCCACAATGGCCCAAAGGCCATCCTATGCCCAGTCTGTGGGCAGGCCGTGCCAGGCTAGCATACCGGTGTCCCCAGTCGCCAAGGCATGTGAAGGTCTTTGTGGGCTGCCCGGCTCTTCCCCCTCCCCCCGCCCAGTGGGTTAGCAGCTAAAGCCTGCAATGTGACTGCACGTGACATGCAGCCCGTCTGGACTCTCCTCTGGCCAGGCAGGTGGTCACAGCGCAAGAGGCCTCCAGGGGCCACAGTGATGATCTGCTGCTGTCATTGGACGGGAGGGTCCTGCCCCACACCACCCCAGCAGGGAGGACAGGAGTGACAGGATTCCCAGCAACACACGGCCACAGGTCAACTGCATACAGCTCTCTCTCTCCTGAGCCCCAGACAGGAGCCGAGGCAGCAGCCGCCCCTGGCCAGCCCTGAAGGATGGGGTGGGACACACGTTACAAAGTGGACAGAGTGTGAGGCACCGGGAGGTGGCTTCAGACTCACAAAGCTTCCTCTTGAGCTGCCCATCCACTGACTTGCTTCTATGCCCCTTTAGCCTTTGTAAATTAAAAAAAATTTTTCTTTTGTTGCTTTTAGAGACAGGGTCTCACTACTCAGCTCAGGTTGCCCTTGAACTCACTAAGTAGCCCAGGCTGCCCTCAAACTCATAGCCATCCTCCTGCCTAGGTGGGAGTGCTGGGATTACAAGTGTGCAGCAGCACACCTGGCAGTCTTTGTAAAAGTTAGCAGCTATTTTGAAGGTAACTGTTATGGTTGATACATTGTGTCAACTTGAGAAGTTTACAAGTTTAACTGAGAGACTCAGCAGAGAGCCAGGAGCCTTACTTTGTAAATATCCTCAGCCTGTGCAAGAAGAGGGCAGGGGATTTTGAGAGTGCTGTGCCAGCCGGGGAGGGGGTGCCCTCTGTACAATATAAGGGAGGGAAAAAGGCGTGCTCTGCCCACTTTTTGCTCCTGCTGCTTTTGCTGGCTGCTGCCTTGACGTGTTGTCCCAGTGTCATGCCACCCTGCCTTGGAGCCAGCTGATTATGGACTGAAACCTCCAAAAACAGTGAGCTAAATAAACCTTTCCTTCCTTCATTTTGGGTGTTGGGCATTTTGACTCAGCAACAGAGAAAAGTAATCAAGACAGTAACACTAACTTTAGAGTAATGCTAATGCAGTGACAAATCCACTTCATGGTGATGTACATAAAGTAGAGATTTAATCACACTATAAGAAATAGATGCCCCTCTCACAAAAAAGAAAAAAAAAAAAAGATTTTCCGAAGACAATGACAAAACAAAACAAAACAGTGTCCTCTCTGATCAGAATTTCTGACCACCAAGCAAGCCGAGGAGCCAGACTCCGCCAGGCTGCACCGCCCCACCACCCACGCATCCACTGCCAGTCCCATCCCCGTCCCAGCTCAGGGGCAGGCGGCAGCCTCTGCGGACAGACTGAGTGCGGCTGGCTGTGGGATCTCAGAGGGCGACTCCCGCTCTGCCTCGCTTTCCTCCTCCTCCGTGGAATGCAGAAAGGAAATGAGCTAACATCTGAAAAGTTCAGGGACTGCCGCCTGGCTCACGGTGGACCGCCTGAGTCTGGAAGTCACACCGACACAACACTCGTCACCTGCTGCCCTCGTGCTCCCAGGACTGCGTGGCGCTCTGTGTCCTCACATGGGGCCAAAGCACTCGGAGGCCACCTGCCTCCCTGTTCTCCTTCCAGCCTTGTGCATTCTGCAGAAGCGAAGGCAAAGCACTGAAAAGGAATTTGCTCTCGAACTGAGCTCCGGGAATCCTCCTGGATCACTGTGCTTGTGCCACCTTCAGTCTGGGGCTCCATTTTGCGGTACTGGGACTTGAACCCAGAGCCCCGCATGCACACAGGCAGACCCCGCCGCTGAACTACGTGCCTGGCCCTGTCTTAGATCCGGATGAAGGGACACGTGAAAGCTCAGAGCGCTGAGTAACACAGAGAAGGTAAGAACAGCTCCAGAATGGATCCCTGTTCCTTTAACAAAATAACTGCAGGAACCAGTGAGGCGCAGAAGACAGGTCTCCCGAACCCTCTGTAAATCTGTGTCCAACGTAACCTCCCTCCAAACTGCATGAATCAACTTCCCCACAGTCACCATGCTTTTTGTAGGTAAGAGGTTTTTTTATAGTTAAATAGATTTCACAAACTTATGAAGTCAGACTGAATCTCACTAAGGCAATAAAACAAAGTTTTCATGGAACTGAGATTTAAAATGGAATAAATCTGACCACAGCTGCTCCTCCCCCAGACCAGCTCAGGACAGCTTCTAACCTGCAGCCTGCGTCCTACAAGGTCGCCATGGCCTTGGCTCCGGCAGCGGCAGCACCGACAGAGGGCGTCCTGTCTCCCATCAGGTCCCGGCTGAGCAGTCGGCCAGGTTGGGCCGGCCCCGCAGCGCTTACAGGATTTCATCTGTGTACCCCGACAGCCCACACAGCGAGGCCCCGCACCTCAGCCCCACGCTCAGGGAAGAAACAGAGCCACAGCTCGAGCCGTCAGGGATGGCCCAGGGGACACTGGCCGCAGCCTCCGTCCTGCCTCCCCAAGGCTGCGCCTGCGTGGCCCAGTCCAGGTCACTTGTCCCCTGCGTCACCCGAGAGAGCCTCCAGAAGGAAGTGAGAGCTCCAGCCTGGCAGATAATTGGACACCAAACATCACAGAACCCTTCTCTGTGGGACCTTCCTTCGCCTCATTTTCCTAGGCATAGGAAAATCTGACCACAGCTGGGAAGCCAGGCTCTACATCAGGGTTTCTTTCCCAGAGAGACAAGGCTTCAACATTTACCAGCAGCCAGGTGCTGCTGCGGTGAGGCAGGTCTATGATCCCAGCACTGGGGAGGCCGAAGCAGGAGGATCGCTGTGCATTCAAGGCCAGCCTGAACTATATAGCAAGACCCTGTCTCAAAAACCCAACAAAGAAAAGAAGGAAGGAGCAAAAAAGAGAGGGAGGGAGAGATGGAGAGAAAGAAAAGAATCATCTTTGAAGCACTTTGTTTTTCCTGATTCTGTCTCCTCTCACAGCCTCAGTGCGGACCTCCCCTTTCCCTGCTGTGTCCGAGGTCAGATCTCACCAGCCTTCACAGTTGGCTGCAGGGCCAGGGATACAGCTCAGCAGCACAGCGCCTGCCTGGCAATCTCAAGGTTCTGAGTTCAATTCCCAGTACCAAACCAAACAAAACAAAACACAAAATCGCTGGCTGCAAATGTTGCTCCGCTTTGAAACTCTCCCTGACTCTCACCGGGATACACACGCTTGAGCTACCCTCACACGCAGCCCCTTACCGTCCGCCCGCATGTCTGTTCCTAGACTCGGAAACACTCAGGGGGCCCGAGAAGAAACAGCTAGAGGGCGAGGCGCTGGGCACCAGGCGACACCCCAGCAGCGCGCAGAGGAGCTGCGCCCTCCGAGGGGATGCCAGGCCCTTCGTAAGTGAGGCTTGGGGGTGGGTGCTGCCCCGAGCAGCACGCACCTCTGTATGCTCGTCTGCCTCCCCTGTGCGCTGGCAGAGGCCTTAGGTCATCACCACTGCTTTCTCCTGTGTAAAATCGTGGCCTTGAAATTGTGCTCGGGAAAAAATAAGCTCCACTGAAATAAACAGCCCACCTCTACCTTGCTGTTAACAGGGCCCTGCTGGGGAGGCGGCCAGTGCGGGGCAGGCCCGGGGACAGGAGGGGGTTTACCCCACTTCCAGGCTTCGGGGGCTTGGGTGCTCTTTTCCCAATAAGCTGGATTTTGTGATGTCTCCTAATAAAAACTCTAAAGCGGAGCCCTTCCCCACTAAAAACAAAACCTGCACAAAATCTGTTTTTGTTTTTTTTTTTTTTAAAGCCATAAACTGTATTCCAGGCAGGCCTTGAACTTCCTGTACCCCTGCTGGTCTCGCTGGCAATGCTCCTGCCCCCGGCTCCCGTGGGGTGGGACTGAAGGCCTGCGCCCTGCACCCGGCTCTGAGAACCTTCTCCACGTTCTCTTGTCCACACCCATACTGCTGCCCTCTAGTTATGCAGCAGATTTTAATGGCTGTGTTTGAATCATTTATAAGCATTGTGAGTCATACAGTTATATTTACTTGACTTTTAAACGTCTAGTGGTTAAATCGGCCCAGCCCAAACAGATCCTGCTGTCCAGGGCTCTGGGGCTCCAGGCCAGTCCTGCCCTCAACAAGGAACACGGCAGAAAAACACCAGCTCTCCTGTGAGGGAGCGGGAGGAAGGGGCCGGGCTTTCCTGAGAGGGAACAGGAAAGGGGAGCGCCAGGCTCAGGCTGCCTGCGGGCGCTCTGTGGGAGCTGCCATATGCTCACTTAGGGATCAGTGTGGGGACAAGGACATTAACTAGAACCCTGGGCCGGCGCGTAGCTCAGTGGGAGCTGTGCATGTGCGAGGCCCTGGGTTCCATCCCCAGCACCAAAAATGAAAAAATGAAGCTGACTAAATAGGAAAGAACAGTGTTTTCGACACGTAGCACAGGGAAAACTAGATACCTGCATACAAAACAATGAAGCTGTACTCTTAACTTGCATGCCACAAACAAAAATTAACTGAAAGTAGATCAAAGATATGGATTGCAGGTCTAAAACTATAAAGATCTGAGAAGAAAGCTTCATGACAGTGATTTCTTGAATAATGCACCAAAAGAACAGGCAACAAAATAAAAATAAAGAAAATGAAAAATTTTAAGTTTGTGCAGTGCTGGGTATGGTAGTGCATGCCTGTAATCCCAGCCTTTTTAGAAGGCTGAGGCAGGAGGATTCCAGTGAGTTCAAGGCCAGCCAGGGCTACACAATAGGTTCAAGGCCAGCCTAGATTGCCAAGAGAGACCTTGTCTCACAAAAAAACAAAAAGAAAAAAGTTTGTGCATTAAAAGAATTATCACAGAGTAAAAGGGGAACCCACAAAATGGAGAAAGTATTTTCAAATCATATATTTGATAAGCAATTAAATATCTGGAAAATGTATAGGATTTCTAAAACTTACAACAAAAAACTCAAACAACTTGATTCAAAAACGGCCAAAGAACCTGAGAAGACATTTTTCGAAGGAGAAATATAGATGGTTTTAAGTAGATGAAAACGTCAACTTCACTAATCATTAGGGAACTGCAAATCAAAACTACAATGAGACATCCTGTCACACCAGGAGGGCTGTTACCGAAAAGTGACAAAATCCAAAGAACAGGGCTGAGGACGCTGCTTGGAGTTAGAGCACTTGCCCTTGGTTCTGCCTCCAGGACCACAAAGAAGAGAAGGAAAGAAGGAAAGAGGGGAAGGAGGGGAGGAATGCATGGTGGCGAAGATGAGGGGACCGGGGGCCCTGCCTGTTGCTGGAGTGTAAAGCAATATGGCCACTGTGAAAAATGGTATGGAGGCTCCTTGAAATTCTAAAAGCGTAATTACCCTCTGACCCAGTCACCCCGCTCCGCATGTGTGCCCAGAAAAATTCAAAACAGGTTCTCCAAGAGGCACCTAGCTGCACAGGTGCACTCAAAGCAGCGATGTTGGCGGAAAGGTTTCCCAGTGGGGGAGCAGCACCGAGACGTGAGGGATCCTCAGGGCAGGAGGTCTGAGCTTCAGCGCATCGAGCCCATGCCACACCTGGATGAACCTTGAGGGCATTACGCTAAGCCAGGGACAAAAAGACTTTAGGATCCCGTTCACACAAGGTGCTTAGAGATGTGAAGATTACAGGGATGGAAAACAGATTGGTGACTCAGGCCTGATGGTGCATGCTGTAACTCCAGCCCTCCAGAAGCCTGAGGCAGAGGGATCCAAATTTTGAAGCCAGTAAGACCCTGTCTCAAAAATACAAAGTAAGCCGCAGTCAGTGAGCCACTGCCGAGAATTCAGCTGCCACCCCTTGGGCCCCTGCTCCCCGACCATCCATCCCCCCACTTCTCCCACAGCCGCCTTCCATAGACAGGGGTCTCCAGCGAGGTGAAGGAATTTCATCGCAGGACCACTACCCAGAGCCTCCACTCTTTGGACCCCTTTGCTGACGCAGGTAAGGGGTCGACCTGCTTCCTGCCGGCACTGAGGTTGCTATCCCTATAGGAATCCAACAGGGAAACAGCAGAAGCCCCTCACCACTGTCAAGGGATCACTGAGGATTACGATAAAAGAAACTAGTGAAGGTGCTGAAGAAGAAATGCTACTGTCATCGAGCATCTGGAATAGGAGAAGTCACGGGGCTGCAGGGTGACCAGCGTGAGGGCACACGCCGGCTCCTGGCAGAGAGCAGACTGGCTAAGGACGACCTGCCTGAGGTCCAAGTGCTGTCAGTGCCTGCGGCTCACCGAAGCTTAACTGAGGATTTCCTTGCCATGAGCAGAATGGCCCTTTACTCTCCTGTCACAAGTTCAAAAACCTCACAACTTGCATAATGTAACCCTTTGCGGCCTGCTTTCACTTGGAACTCCTTTATGCAGTAAGCTGAAAAGAACGCCTCCCTCCCCACAAAACAAGTAAAAGCCAGGCGTGGTGGTGCATGCCTGTAATCCCAGCACTCAGGAGGCTGAGGTAGTATTGCTCAATTCGAGGCCAGTCTGGGCTACACAGTGAATTCAAGACCAGCTGGAACTACATAGCTAGAGCTTGCCAATCAATCAATCATTAAATAATTCTTTGGAATGGGAAGATTGGGGATATAACTCAATGTGAAGGCCCTGGGTACAAGTGTCAGTACCACAAAAATAAAACAAAATTCATATATACAGATATTCCTTGTTTAACGACCCACCTGTTGGATGATGGGCTGCACTTGGACTGGGGCACACTGCCTGGACTTAACCACCAAAGCCTCACTGTCTTTTTTCTGTACAGGAGACCCTGTTTACACAGTACTATAACTTTTTTTAATCTTTTTGAGACAGGGTCTTGCTATGCAGTTCAGGCTGGCCTTGGATTCACTCTGTAGCCCAGGTTGATCTTGAACTTGCAACGATCCTCCTGCCTCAGCCTCCCGAGTGTGCCACCACGCCCAGCAGTACTGTAATTTTTGCTGACTGAACTGTACTGTAGAGTCCTGTAGTTTTACATTGTTATTCCTTACAGGACTGGATGTTAAGAGCTATGCAAACAAAAGCAAAGTCATCAAGTTGGAGTTTTGAGCCCAGCCTAGGCAATTTAGTGATTGTGAGAACCTGACTTTAAATAAAAAATAAAATAAAAAAATAAAAAATGGCTGAGGATGTAGCTCAGTGTGAGGGTCCTTGGTTCAATCCCCAGTATTACCACCAAAAAGAAAGACAGACAGACAGATTCCATTCTGACTCTGTCTTCAACATCACTGCCTCAAGTCTCTGGCGAGGTTTCTCCAGACAGGACCTGAACAGGAAATAGCTCGCTTCACAGCCGAGGGAAGAAGATTTCTATCTCCATACCTCACAACTGATCCAGCATGTTTACGGAATGTCCAAGCAAACACAATGGGAAAGGGGAAGGACACCAGGTGACAGCGGAGGCCCCTGCAGCCTGGGATGCACTTACCGAATGAAGCTCAGGTGGACCCCGAGAGACCGGTGCGAGCCCGAGCAGTCGATGCAGAGGAATACCCCATAGGTTATGCTCGCCCAGCTGGGGTTTTTGGCACCACAATCAAAGCACACCTGAAAGAAAAATGTGAAATTCAGTCATTAATTCATATGAGCTGGACTTGATCGGCTCGATCACTGCTTAACCTTTACAGTTTAAACTTGGGTTATTACAAAATGCCTCAGGTGGGTTTTCCAAAACTTCACATTTACATGTTTTTAATTATGATACTGATATATTATTTTTCATGCTAATGCCACATTGCAGACTGTAGGTTAACACAGTTAGTTTATTACATTGCTCTAACTTTCCAATCTATCACTATGCACTGTCCCCAGGGAGGGGACGGGAGTCTGTGAGCCAGCTCAAACATTCCCTGTCCTGAAGGCTCAGCAGGGACCCTGCAGTCAGTCACATCAGTGAACTCCGGCAGGGATACGGCCCTGCTGGGGACACTCCGCTCTCTCTGCCCCAGGCCTAGGCTGCAGCTCCTCCCACGTGGCCACTCTCCTGTACGCTTCCTCTCCTGACCAGAGGAGGCGGGGGTGCCAGCCAGGTGGCCCAGCGATCCCCATCTCCTGGTTTTCACACGCATGTGCAACTTTCTCCCAACTCCCCGGTGTGGGCTGTGTGAGCACGAGAACCTGGTGGAGGTGACGGAACTTCACCTCTGAAATTTGGTGATAAAAGACACTGTAAAAGCTGGGCGTGATGGTGCATGCCTATAATCCCAGCACACGGGAGGCTGAGGCAGGAGGATCGTTGCAATTTCAAAACAAACCTGGGCTACAACGTGAGCTGAAGGCCAGGCTGAACTGCATAGCGAGACCCTGCCTCAAAAAGACACTGTGGCTGCCTCTCTCTCCCCTCTCTGTCCATCTGATTACTGGTGCTGGCGGAAGCCATATACCACATTCCAACGACATCCAGAAAGCTGTGCAGAGAGGCTCTGGAGGCAAGAAATGGGCATGAGGCCCTAGCTGACCACCAGTGGGGAGCAGATACCTGCCCATATACTCCTCAGGGGACCACGGCCTCATGAAGACCTGGAGCCAAACCAACAGACACCTCCTCACAGCCTGATGCCCAGAAGACCCGCGCATGTGCCTGACAGAACACCAGTCCACTGTTCTAAGGTGCTATGTGTGGGGTGACCTGATGGCAGCAGAAGGTAACTGACGCAGAGCGATGCTCCTCTGTGAGACACAGTGTCCTCCTTTCCACCTGCCCAGGTCACTCAGAATGCTTAGGCACACAGCATGTAACCAAGGAATGTGTCCTCCACCCGCTGGGGGCTGCACAGGTCTGGCCCTGTCCCTGTCACCTTGCTTTCTTTCTCTGTCAGCACACAGCAGTAAGGAAAAGCTCAGGAAGTGCTTGGCGAGCAGATCTGGACATTTTCAGAGCCTAAAAAACAGTACTCATAATAAATGTTCAGTAAATATTTGTTAATCAAGTACACAAGCTATAAAACTTGGTGCCAGCTGAAAGTTATCAGTAGCCCTTTCAACACTGCTGCTGAAGTCAAACGCTCTTTACTGATAACTAGAGCACAAGTGTACTTTATTGGTTCTTTGTTATTGTTGCCTTTCCGAGACACGCAATTCAGGCTGGCCTTGAAATCACTTTGTAGCCCAGGCTGGCTTGGAACTCACAGGGATCCTCCTGCCTCAGCCTCCCTAGTGTTTAGGATTACAGGCATGCGCTAAAGTGTACTTTAAAATACACAGTTCTCATCACAGAAATCAAGATGTACAGTTAATTAAAATCAGAAAATTTGTTAAAACTCTCCAAGTAGAAGAATTTTCTTTAAAATTTTTCAGAAAAAAAAATTAGTTTAAAACGGTATGGTGGACCATGTCTGTAATCCCAGCACTCAGGAGGCTGAGACAGGAGGACCATAGCGAGCTCAAGGACAGCCTGAACTACATAGTGAGTTCAAAACCAGCCTGAACTACATAGCAAGACCCTATTTAAAAAAAAAGAAAAAAAGTGAGTTTCAGATACACTTTATAAACCAGAGCCATCTAGCAAAGCTTCTTCCCATTAACCACCCCCCAAGAATATGCAGCTTCTGGCCTTTGAGGGTAACATACAAGTGTCACCATGACATGCTCACGATGATGGTCACAAGTAGTGGGGATGGGGTGACAACGGGTGAGAGAGGCACTCACTTCAGTGTCCACTGCCTGGCTGCCCTGTGATGGGTGCTGAAGGACACAGCAGAAGACAGTGCCTCAGATTGCGCCAGGTCACACTGAGCCCTCTCCCTGCTCTCTGAGGAGCACTGGGCGTGGGGTGGTAGGACCCCGACATCAAGACACACTGAGGGTAAACCCATCTTCCGTGGACACCAGGCAGAGTGAGGAGCCCAGATCGATGGTGACCCTCCTTGGTCCCTCACCTGACAGCTGCTGTGCCCTTGGCGTCCAGCTCTGTGTGGGCCCATGGAGTTGGCAAGCAAGGATGGGGTTCCCAGACTGTCCTGGACAGGCCCAAAGAGGCAATGCCACCTCGGGAACGGGGCTGAGGAAGACAGTGAGTGGTGAAGGCCAGTGCAGGAAGCGTCCCTGGCAGTGGAGGTGATAACACAGCCCAGAGTAGGCCAGTTTGATGGCCACTTCGAAGGTGGTCGCAAAGCTGGTGACAAGAAGACAGCAGCCTGTCTCCCGCTGGGTAGCTTCAGCACCTCCGATCCACCAGCCAAGCTGAGGGACTGCTCCAGTGGGGCAGTGGGGCAGAGCGCTGTCTGTCTTGTCCTCTTGACAAGCACAAAGCAGGCCCTCACTCACGCAGTCATAGGGCTGAGGCGCTTAGAAATACAGGCCTGGCTCTTACAACACTGCCCCGATGGGCTGGCTGGAGCAGGAAACTGGGCTCTGAGTAGGGACTGCATTGTGTTTTCGGGCGAGTGTTTTTGGTACCAGGAATTGAACTCGGGACCTGGCACAAGCCAGGCAGGCCCCGTGCCACTGAGCTATACCCCCAGCCCTGCATTGTGTTTTGACATGTGATCCCTAACCAAAGGAGATTAGGTTTTCCATGCAGAGCATCAGCTCTGCACAGGAAAAATAAATGGCTTGTGCTGACAATTTGTTTTGCCTGATGAAAGTAACAATTATAGAAAAGTTAATCGAGGGCTGGGGACTTAGCTCAGTGGCACAGCACCTGCCTGGCAAGTGCAAGGTTGTGAGTTCAATCCTGGGTACTTAAAAAAAAAAAAGGTTCATATCAAATACTGTGTGTTTGTGTCTTCATCATAGCCTCCAAAAGGCATCATACCACCACCCTCTCGGAGCTAGCCTGCCAGGCACATGTGTGATCTGACAGGACTGGCATGGCTCCCAATGGACGCAATGCTCTGCTGCTTTGCCTTCAAATTCCTGATACTTTTCAAATAAGGGTCTAATACTTCTATTCTTTTCATTTCTTTAGTTATGTAGCTGGTTTTGATCCCCATCTTAGAGAGGACAGAGGAATGAGCTAAGTAGCACCACTAAGAAGTGGGCAGCAGTCCCCAAGCAGTGCGCTCCTGGCACCCATCCCTCACTCCTTTGCCCCACTACAGAAAACAGGGCCATGCAGTCCTGCACCTACTCTTCATCCACAGGGCCGGAAGCTCCAGAAGACAGGGCCAATTTCACTCATCCGTGTGCATGCCCTGGGCACAGCACTCTGTAGTGGTTTAATGAATAACATGGCAATCTATATAAAACTAAGGAACAGGATAGCCACAAAGGATTTGACAAACCAGGAAAATGACTCTTATGAGTTCAAATCTTTGATCCATGCATAACAAGAAAAATTGGATACCTTATTTTATGGTTTTGTTTTATTTTCATCTTTTTGAGACGGTTTCACTATGCAATTCAGGCTGGCCTGGAACTTGCAGCAATCCTCCTGCCTCAGCCTCCCAAGTGGCTAGGATTACAGGCGTGCACCACCACATCCAGCTGCACCCAATCTCGCCTAGTAGTGCAGTGACCACGCTCTAGAAAACAGATCAATCTAACACTGAAAATCAAGAAAACAGTAAGGAAGAAGCCGGGCATGGTGGCGCACGCCTTTAATCCCAGCACTCAGGAGGTTGAGGTAGGAGGAGCGTTGTGAGTTCAAGGCCAGCTTGGGCTACAACACAAGTGCAAGGCCAGCCTGAGCTACATAGTGCAAACTTGCCTCAAAAAACTAGGGCTGGGAGTTTGGCTCAGTGGCTTAAGCACCTGTTTGGCAGGTGTGAGGTTGTGAGTTCAATCCCCAGTACCACAAAAAACCAAACCAAAACAAACAAAAACAGTAAGGAAATGGGCCCTGAAGAACACCTGGAGCTTTTCCTTGCAACCTTCCCTTCAGTCAAACTCACTTTTTTCCTGTTGAAAAAAAACCATCACCCCTTAAACACCTACATCTTTGAACACTTTCTATGCCATCTCATCAGGGCGCATGAGCATGCTCAGTAACTGCTGCTCTGTTGGAGGTGACCAGACAGAACTCCTGCCCCCAGGAAGGGTGGGGAGTGCCCACAGGGACAGGGCCAGGGCCAAGGCAGCCCTTTGCTCTCTCCAGGTTCCACTCCACCACGTGACCCTCGGCCAGGCTGTCACTTTAGCCCCATGCATCATCACAACACCTTCGCACAGACGCTAAAAGTTGTAAAAGTTACAGGGGCTGAACGATCCCTGGAGGAAAAAAAAAGAGAGGGGCCGACAGACAGACAGACAGATCCCCAATGTCCAAACACAGCCAAGGCCAGGGAAGACAGAGGGTCTGATGGCCAAAGCTGGAGGCCATCAGGGAGCCCACTTAACAGGTTTATTAGACAGGGACACTGAGGCCGTCACTAAAGGACAAAGGGAACCAACCAGACTCCAACCTCCTCAACCTCAGCCGCCAGCTGGAACTTCAGCGGTGCATGAGGAGGGGGCGCGGCGACCTCCAGCACCTGTGCTACCTACTTGCCCCTGCTCCCTGGGTCCTGGGCCGCCCACCCACTCACAGCCCTCGGGAACCAGGCATGTGCCCCCCACCTCGTGTCTGCCCGGCCGCCAGGTGTGTGGAGCCCCCAGGGGCTCGGCCTCGCGTCCCCAGAGACCCCTCCTCCCTGGAGCCCGGCGCCCCCTGCGCTCGGCCCCCTTCCCCCGCCCTCCCTAGCGGCCCGGGATGCAGCGGCTTCGCGCGCGGGAGGCCCCGCTGCCGCGGCCCCACAGTGCGACGTGTCACACCCGGCGGCGGGCTCCTCCCCCAGGCCGCGGTCACCAGGTCCGCGGGCCCCCGCGAGGGAGGCAGCGCTCAGGGCCGGCGCCGTTACCTTGTTAGTCGGCACCGAGCGGAGGCGCTTGAAGATGGTCAGGATGTCCTGCTTGCTGGGGTCCCCCATGGTCGCCGAGGTGCCCCACGGCCCGCTCACCAGGGACAGCGCCGAGCAGCGGGTGCCTTCTGAGGAGACCGACAGAGCCCGAGGGGGCGGGGCTGCGCGTGACGGCCGACGGCCCCGCCCCGCCCCGTTCAAGCCCCGCCCCTTCTTCGCCCCCTCCCGCCCACATCCGGGACGCACGCATAGTTCTCCTTCCGCGGAGCTCCCGCTCCTCCCCGCTGTCCCCGCCCCACTAAAACCCCGCCTTCCGGGTGGCAGGCGCATGCGCAGTGCTCTCGCGCGATTTCCGCGGGCGGTCGCTGGTTTCCGTGGCACCTTGGCTTTCTGGGGTGCTGTGGGTTTGGGGTGCTGTGGGGTCAGGCTGCTGTCGCCCGAGGCCCTCTCACGGGCGGCTCTGCGGTCTCAGAACTAGCCACTCCAAGTTGGGAGGAGCCCCCACACCGAGCTGTGACTGCACGAAGCCCCATTTTTGCCTGTCGCCTTTCGCAGTCTCTCCTTCAGCGATGGCCGCGCCCTGACGGAAATCCTGCTGGGAAGTCCTTTTCTTTCAGCGTCGCCTGGGTGTCTGTCGTTCAGCGCGGAGAGGAGCGGCTGGCCTTGAGGAGAACACCTCTGTCCGAACCGGGCAGCTGGATTGCAGCTCTTTCCCGGGCGCCACCCCAGCCGTGGGACACTGCGAGCCCGAGCGTGGATGCGGGGTGCGCTGTGTGCGCGGAGGGCCGGGACCACACGTGTGCTGCTCAGCCAGCGCCCCGCCCCGCTCCCCGTTTTGTGGCCCGACTCAGGTCTCCCCACTTCCTTAGCGTGGGCACGAGGGGATTTACAGGAAGCTGCTACGAGCCCACAGGAGAGCACCACCGGGTACCCCAGAAAGGTCTTGGGCCGGGCCTTGCCACCTCGGGCGCTGGAAAGCTCGCCCGACCTGCAGGAAAAGTGAACTCGAACCCACGGGGCACCCTTTCCAGGAAAGGGAAATGTACTGCCTTCCACAGCAATGCATTATTTTATGTTGAATCAAAGTGTGTATATACCGTGTGCTTCGTGAGCCTTGGGCACTAGTGTGGCTCTCTATTTAACACCTGGTGCGTTGATTTGGAGCAGTTGTTTCCTTGCTGATGGGAATGTGAACAAAGGCCCTATTTATTACTTGGAACTGACAGCTTACTACATTATATCATATTGGGATAGAGCATTGTCTGAGCCATAGAGGTCCCTGAGAAGAATTTAAAACAGGCAAGAAAGTGTAGGGACTGCCTACATGAATGCAGGAGGCCAGCACCACTGTACAACAGTCATTGTGTTTTTGCTCATTTGCAAAGTGATCTTCATACAATTTAGTGCTACCAAATACTGTAATTTATAATATTCTATCAGTGTTTCTTCAGTGGAACATAAACTTCTTGAAATCAGATCTGTTTCTTCATTCTTGGCTGTAACGAACACCTAGAACAGTGCCTTGCATGTAATATATACTCAGTAAATATTGGTGGAGTTTGCTTAGAATGTAGGAAGTGACAATGAATATCACTTAACAAAACAATGAGAAAAACTTGATAACCTGCAAAATCATAACTTGTCTTGAACATATCTGGGAGCTGGGGCTGCAAGGCCATGAGGTAAGCTGAATTCAAGGACGGCTTGAACACAAATTTATCACCCTAATCAGAGTGTAGGAGAAGAAGGTTGCTACTATACAAGTTGGCAATAAGACATCTGCTAAAATTTCAATGTTTTTTGTTTGTTTTTGAGACAGGATCTTGCTAAATTGCTCATTCTGGGCTCAAACCCACAGTCCTGCTACAGCCTCCCAGAGTGTTAGGATTAGAGTGGTTTACCAAGTCAGATTGGTTTTCTGTAAAGATGACAAGGTAAGTAATGAAGTGATTACATAGTCTTTGCATCAGTGGTGCTAGAACAATTGGAGTCATGTGCAATAAATAAATAAACCTCAACTCACACAACTAAATAAAGAGTTAACTTGAAAGAATCACAGACCTAAGTGTGGAAACTACAGGATATCATTTCTAGAAGATAATGTAGCTGAACTATTTCTCCAGAAGGCATTAATGAGGAAGTGAAGAGACAAACTACAGACTAGGAGAAGACAACAACAAAACACATCTGATAAAGGATTTGTATCCAGAATATATCAACATTCTCAAATCCGTAGTAAAACAAATGAACTTTTTATAATGAGCAGAAGATATGAACAGTCACTTCACCAAAGTATACACACATAACAAACCCCCACATGAAAAGATATCCAACATTATTCATTTGGTAAAGGCAAATTGAAAACACAATAACCTTCCACTAAACACTTATTGTTGAAAATAGAATACTGTTTTGGCAGGGATGTGACACAATTGAGTGTTGGCCCATAGTGGGCTTTTGGCCTAGCCCCAATCTCCTAAACAAGTGGACAGAGAATAGCTTAAATAAGAGGTAAGTGGTATGATTTTTTGGACTCCAGGAGGGTCAAAACCCTCTAATGGAATCTATCTGAGCTCTACCATCGCCGTTGGTGATGAACAATGCTAGTCCTGACACCAGCCACCTGCTTTTGTGAAGATACTTACATGGCCTTGACCAGACTCACTAGTTAAACTAAAAGCCAAGCCGGGCGTGGTGGCGCACGCCTTTAATCCCAGCACTCGGGAGGCTGAGGTAGGTGGAGCGTTGTGAGTTCGAGGCCGGCTTGGGCTACAACGTGAGCGCAAGGCCGGCCTGAGCTACATAGTGTGACCCTGCCTCAAAAAACCAGGGCTGGGGAGTTTGGCTTAGCGGCTTAAGCGCCTGCCCTGGCAAGTGCAAGGCTGTGAGTTCAATCCCCAGTGCCGCAAAAAAAAAAAAAAAAAAAAAAAAAAAAAAAAA
>RJWM01005206.1:0-41875 GCA_004363535.1 Dasyprocta punctata | reverse complement strand
CAAAGTGTATTTAGTCTATCTCTAACCAGAACCTTAACAATTCCAGCATTACTGAAAAGTCCAATCCCAAAGTCTCTTCTGAGACTAAAGGCAAACTCTTAGTTGTGAGGCCCTGTAAAAATCAAAACATTAAATACTTTCAACATACACAGGACAAACATTACCACTCCAAAACGGAAGAATAGGGGAACAGACAGAAATCAGACCAAAGCAAGACTGAAAACCAGCAGCATGAACATTAAATCCTGTACCAACATGTACAGAACCCTGGACAGGTTGTGTTGTTATGTGAGCTCCAAAGGGCTTGGGCAGGGCCTTGCTGGTCACAGCTCACATGGCCTCTCTCTTGGACAGGCTCTACTCACTGCCAGTGCCTTTTCTTAAGTGGAAGTTCCATGTTCCTGACATCACCAACTTCCTGGGGTCTTTGCTACACCTTTGGTATCACTCTTACAGCTAGTTGCACACACTACCCTCTCACGGGCTCCTGGTAGGGACTGAGTGTACCATACATTTTGGCCTGGCCTCCAATGCCTTATTCTGAAATCTTAATGGGAGCCTCTGTGATCTCATAACTTGTTGGAATTGTTGAAGCCGAATACACAGGCAGGGCTGTGGCATTGTCCAGACATGGCTGAACTGAGACTGAGGAGGTGCCTTGGGGGGCAGGATGAGCCACAGCTGAGGACACCTGGAGACTTTGCTAATTTGCATCATCTGTTGAGTTCCTGCTCAGGTTTCCTGCATTTTCCACTTCAACTCCTTCCTTGTTTTGAATAAATACTGGCCGCCCAGAGGCAGTCTAGCTCAGCCACCAGAGTTATAAACTGCAGTGGATTTTGGTCCTCCTGGAGCCCTAAAGATCATACTGCTTATCTCAGTTATTTGGGCCTTCACTGTGCACTCATTTGGGAGATTGGGGATCCAGGCACAGACTCCAATAGCTCAGACCTCCACAACTCTTGCATTCTATATGCTTGAAAAACCAGTACCAGGTTGATAATATCACAGTTGGCAAAGCTCTCCCTGGGACTGTGTCTGCGATGGTCTGTGAGTACCTAGATGGGTGAACTTGGGAAAGCATTTCATTTGGTGGCCCAGAACAAGCAGGGTACCCAAAGGTTTTCTGGTCACACGAAAGGTTTATGTTTTTGCACCCTTGTTCCCGAGATGAGTGGGGTCTGGCCAATTCCTGAGATCTCTTAAAGCCATCTTTTTAGTGCAAAGTACTTGACTTATTTTAAATGCCCATCTTGTCACAACCACGTTCTCTTTTGCTCCAGCTTTACGGGCACTTTATTTGTGGCCAAGCTTCACACCATTCAATTCTATTGCTCCTAATTCTCACTGTAAATATAGCTAAAAGCAACCAGAATTACTCATGCCACAACCTAAAGGAGTGTCTTGGTGTCTCATCCACCAGATTTTTTTTTTTTTTTTTTTTTTTTTTTTTTTTTTTTTTTTTTTTTTTTTTTTTTTTTTTTTTTTTTTTTTTTTTTGCGGCACCAGGGATTGAACTCCTGCCAGGGCTGGCGCTTAAAGCACTGAGCCAAACTCCCGGCCTGGTTTTTTGAGGCAGGGTCGCACTATGTAGCTCAGGCCGGCCTTGCGCTCGAGTTGTAGCCCAAGCTGGCCTTGAACTCACAACGCTCCTCCTACCTCAGCCTCCCGAGTGCTGGGATTAAAGGCGTGTGCCACCACGCCCGGCTTCATCCACCAGATTAACTAGCCCATCTCCCTGAAATTCAGCTTCACACAGTCTTGGGCTATGACAAGAACACATACAAATTTTGAGCCAAAATGAAATATCATGCTTCTACTCCATTTTCCAAGAGAGTCCTTATTCTTATCTGAGAACTCCTGAGCCTGGCCTTTACTGTCCACATTGTCAGCATTCTGGTCTTCTGACCTCTGACCAGAATCACTTACCAACCTCCACTTACATTGTAAGGCATCTCTATCTGGCCTCTTCAAACTTTGTTTTTGTTTTTGTGTTTGTTTTTGTTTTTTTGTACCAGGGATTGAATTTATAACCTTACACCTACCAGGCAGATGCTTATGCCACTGAGCTAAATCCCTAACCCTATTTTTCAAGACAGGGTCTCACTATGCAGGTCAGGCTGGTCTTGAACTCACTTTGTAACCCAGGCTGGTCTCGAACTCACAATGATCCTCCTGCCTCAGCCTCCTGAGTGCTAGAATTAAAGGCGTGTACCACTATGCCTGGCTCTTCAAATGTTTCTGAACTCTTCTCACAAACAAGTTCCAAAGGCTTTTGAACCACATGGTCAGGTGTAGTCACAGCAGCAATCTCAATTATCTGGTACTTGTTTTCCATATCAAGACAATTTCTTGTCACTAAGACAAAATCCCCATAACCCATCACTTGAAGGAGGAGAGGTTTATTTTTGTCACACACTTTGAGTGGGTTGATTCCACAGTCAGCTGGCTCCAAGGCAAAACCTGCATGGCACATCAGGAGGTGGAAAGTGGTCCACAGCACTGTGGCCAGGAACTGGAGGAACCAAAGACGAGAATACACCCTTCCAGTGTTGGGGCAAAATAACAAACTTATAGATATTTCATGATTAATTGGAAGACTGACCAAGTTGCTGTTCTGCTATCTGGTAAATTCAGTTGACCCTGACAATGTCAGAGCAATTGCCTATACCTTAAGGCACCTTGGGCTGACCTGTGCTCATGCAGTAAAAGCTGTCTCTCCCACCATTCCTATATTATGGTAATGCCCTAAGTATATTTCTACATTATGGTAATGTCCTTAACCACTCTCATTCAGTCAAGGCTCTCCCCCATCCCACCCCCAATAATTCCTGTATTATGGTAATGCCCTTAAGTATAGTCATTATAAGAGTCCCCTCCCCTGTTCCTGGAATGTTTCTATTGCTTCAAGACTAGCCTGTCTGATGATTCAATGTATGTAACCAATCATGTAACATTTGGTCACTTGCTTTGTACCTCCTACTTCTAATTCTATATAGACTAAACTACTTCCTGATTTGGGGCCATTGCTAGGAAGGAATTATCCCTGCAACTGTCCACTGGTGTGAACTCCTACAGTCCACTGAAGTGAAGATTAAATGCTGCCTTCTTATCTCTTAGGTGCAGAGTCTTCCTTTTGGTTTAGTTTGGCTAGGCTTGGCTTGGGAAATTTCCTGCAACATTTCTGGTTCCCTGACTGGAAAAGGTACCTTGGTGACCTCTTAGGTCACTGGTGCAGGCCTCGTGGATTGCTGTTCGAGTCACCCCCATCTGAAAACGAGAAGGTGTGCCATCTGACTTCTCAAAGCCTCCTCAACAGCCAAGGGGAGGGAGCCCCTGCACAACATCGAGGACCTCATCAGACCCGGGGAGGACTTAGAACACGGCATGAACCAGGCCCTCAGAGAAGGTAGGCCTGCCCCGGGTTTTGTTCTGCAGTTAACCTAGGTAACGTGTTTCTACCGCCTCCACTGTGGATGAAAGAGGAATTGATCACTGAATGACGTTGGTCACCTGTTTCAAGTCCAGCTGCTGGAATCACCTGTTCAACAGTGTTCGCCACCTGTTTCGAGTCCAGCTGCTGGAACCACCTGTTCAACAGTGTTTGCCACCTATTTTGACTCCAGTTCCTGGATCACCTGTTCAACGTAGTTAGTCACCTGTTTCAACTCCAGCTTCTGTTCTAGACAGAGTAGTTAGATGCAGCTGCTATTCTAGTTAGATTTGCCCATGGGTCTGGGGGTGGGAATGTGTTAACCTCTGTGTGATTGTGCATGAATGTGTGGACTGAGTGAGAGTGAGCAGCGTAAGCCATAGATGGCTTCACTTGTGCGCCAAGACTGGGAAGCACTGGTCATGATGCTTGATTGGGCCCTAACCTGTGGTTCCATAGTGATCGACATCTGGCATAATGGAGGCCTTGTACCCTCCTTAGCTAAGTTGCACCTAAGTCCCCATGAGGGGTGCGGCCAGACGGGCAACTGAGTGGTCCTTCCTCTGGGGAAGGGCTCCCTCCGTTTGTGACATCTCTGATCAAGGGTACAATACACACACCATAGGGAGATGGTATGGGTGCAAGCCAGAGTAGATTCACTGTTTTAGACTGCATGATAAGAAACTTCAAGAAAGGCTTTTCAGCAGACTACGGAACAACAATAAGAATAAAACCTCGGAGACTTTGTGCTTTCTATGAAGTAGACTGTCCATATTTGTGCCCTACGTGGCCACCAGAGGGTACCCTGAATGTGGAAATTGTTCCCCAAGTCTGAAGAAAAATATCTGGACCTGCGCCAGGAGGCCATCCTGATCAATTCCCTTACATTGACTCATGGTTGCAACTGTGCAAAAATCCTCCACCATGGCTCTGGACTTATGCCAACCAAAAAAAGGGAACTCTCCTGGTACTCAAAGATGACAAACTGAGCCAGAGCTCCTCAAAGAAAGAGGCGCCAAAGACTAAAACTGAACAGATTTACCCTGTCTTACCCACTGGTCCTGATGAGGACGACTTACCTCCTCCTCCTCCTCCTCCTCCATACGTAAGCAGCCACGCAGATCCACCAGACCCTCCACCGCCACCCCTGGAGCAACTGCTGCTCCTGCCCAACCACTGCCGGTGTTGCCTGACTCCACCGCTCCACCCCCGCCAACTGCATCACCACCACCCAGTCCTGAGGAGCCACCTGAGCCAAACCCAATCGGTCACTGACTATGCTCGTCACACCTTCAGATGCCCCTTCAATAGTGTCCTGGCCCAGGGGGACCAAATCAACCAACTTATTACTATCAGCCTTTTAGTTCCAGTGTTCTCCTCAATTGGAAAAATTATACTGTACCCTACTCTGAGAAACCTCAGGCCATGGTCACACTCCTCACCTCAGCCTTCCAGACGCATCGGCCAACTTGGGTGGACTGCAGACACATTCTTTTGACTCTTTTCAGCACTGAGCCGTAGGCCTACATCATGGAAGGAAGTTGGACCTGGCTAAAAACCAAGGTTCCAGAAGATGCTGACGATCCTGTGGCCCGGATAGACACAGTCTTCCCTGCTAAGCTGCCTGTTTGGGACTGTAATACTGAAGCCAGCCATACAGCTCTGAGCAGATAGCAAAATGCACTTCTGATGGGGATAAAAGCCAGGGGAAAACCAGTGACTTTTATGATTGACAGTGGAACCAAATATTACATTGTCACCCAATCTGTCGCTCCTTTGACCTCCCAGCAAGTTCCAGTAGCTGGGGCTACTGGCACCCCCACTGAAACGAGGTTCTGCCAGAGTCAGTCCTGTGAACTGGGAGGACTTTTCGTCAAACATGAGTTTCTATGCATGCCTGAATGCCCCATCCCTCTGCCGGGCTGAGATTTACCGTCGAAATTGGGAGCAACAATCTCTTTTGCTCCCGATAAGCCTGCCACCCTCACCCTTAAGCCCCCGACCCTGAGCTTGATGTTGACTTTGACCATGCCCCGAGAGGAAGAATGGCATCTCTATCAATCAGAGATGCCCACAGACTGTAATTCTGAGACGTTAAGAGCCACGTTTCCAGATGTTTGGGCAGAAGACTCGCCCCCAGGACTAGCCATTAGCCATGCCCCCTTGATAACTGAACTCAATCCGGGAGCTGTTCCTGTTGCCATCAAGCAATATCCCATGTCCCGGGAGGCTCGCCTTGGGATGCAGCCCCACATCTCCAGGCTGAAACAAGCGGGAATCCCGGTAGACTGCCAGTCTCCCTGGAACACTCCACTATTGCCGATTAAAAAGTCTAATTGAGACTATTAGCCAGTGCAAGACCTCCACGCTATCAAGGCAGCCACTGAAACCTTGCATCCAGTGGTACCCAAGCTGTACACCCTCCTGGGCCTGCTTCCTCCTGATGTGGCCTGGTTCATCTGCTTGGACTTAAAGGATGCCTTTTCTGCCTGTGAAGAGCTCCTGCTAGTCAACTGCTTTTTGCTTTTGAATGGAGGACTCTGGCAGAGGACAAAAAAGGGCTTCAACACTTAGGTCCTAAAAGAAAAATGGTCATCTGTTCTCTTCCATGGCCGAACTGTAAAAAGAGACTCAGAGAGTTTTTTAGGAGCAGCCGGTTTCTGCTGAATTTGGATACCAGGTTATGCTGAAAGGGCCAGGCCACTTTATGACATGTTGAAAAATCCTGGGACTAAAAGAGATGTAATAAATTGGACTTTTGAGAAAACCAAGGCATTCAACAAATCAAGAGCACTCTGGCCTCAGCTCCAGCATTAGGAATCCCAGATGTACCTCACTCCTTCAACCTATTTGTGGACAAAAAGCAACATGTTGCCACAGGGGTTCTAACCAGACGGTGGGACCTTGGGAGAGAGCGGTCGCCTACTTCTCTAAGACTTTGGAGTCCGTTTCCCAAGGATGGCCTCCTGTTTGCAGGCACTTACAGCAATCACCCTTCTGGTTAAGGAGGTGGACAAACTGACTCTAGGACAAAATTTAACTCTTCAGGTGCCACATGCTGTTCTTGAATTTCTTAATAGTCAGGGACATCAATGGTTTTCAAACAGCCACATCACTCAGTACCAGGGACTGCTTGTCAGGAATCCCCAACTCACCTTCAAGCCAGTAAAGACTCTAAACCCAGAAACTTATTTGCCCATAGAGCTTGGACCACCTGATCATGCTTGCCTTACATTAACCGATGAGCTATTTGCTAGTCGCCCTAATCTCCAGGTGGAGCCCATAACAGACGCTGAGTACACCTTGTTCACAGATGGAAGTAGCTCTCTTAAAGGGGGACAACGCAGGGCTAGCTATGCTGCTGTTACTACTGAAGAGGTGCTCCTAGCCGGACCTCTTCCTCCACACTGGTCAGCTCAACAAGCCAAGCTCTGGGCACTTATACAGGCCCTCAACTGGGCAAAAGACAAGCAGGTAAATATTTACACAGATTCCCGGTACGCCTTTGCTACATTCCATGTCCACGGGGTGTTACACAAGGAGCATGGACTCCTGACAACAGAAGGAAAACAAATTAAAAATAAGGAGACTTCTTAATTACTGACTGCGATTTGGAGGCCTAGAAAGGTTGCTCTTGTCCATTGCAGAAGGCATCAAAAAGTAAATGACATAGTTACTGCTGGAAATCATAAAGCAGGTGAGGCTGCTAAATTGGCTGCTGAGGCCTCAACCTGGACACACAATACACTGATTAAAAACTTAGAAGCTCTACATGAGATTCCACCAAAGACTGTTCTTAGCTTACATAAAGGCCCCCTCCATTACCCTAAAAAAGAAATAGGCTGGGCAAAACAAGAAGAGGCTGCAGTAAACCCAAATGGTGCCTGGACAGTGCCTGATGAATGAATAATTGTTCCAAAAAAATTAGCCTATGCCTGGGTAAAAAAATCACCATGACATCACCCATGGAGGAAAAACTGCAGTGGCCCAGCTGCTGGGTTGATACTAGTACATTCCAAAATTATCAGCGCTTTGTGCAGCCATCAGCAGATGTCAAATCTGTGCAAGGACTGAGGCCTTAACAGGCTCACAGCCACCGCCTGGAATCCAACACACAGGACTTTGACCATTTGAAGACCTCCAAATAGACTTTATTAAAATCAAACCATGTCGGGGTTACAAATACTTGCTGGTTCTTGTCTGTACTTATTCTGGGTGGTCAGAGGCATTTCCAACAAAGACTAAAAAAAAAAACTCTAACATTTGCAAAATCTTATTTAAAAAATTATTCCCAGCCAGGCGTGGTGGTGCACGCCTTTAATCCCAGCACTCAGGAGGCTGAGGTAGGAGGAGCCTTGTGAGTTCGAGGCCGGCTTGGGCTACAACGCAAGCACAAGGCCAACCTGAGCGACATAGTGCAACCCTGCCTCAAAACACCAGGGGTGGGAGTTTGGCTCAGTGGCTTAAGCACCTGCCTTGGCAGGTGCAAGGTTGTGAGTTCAATCCCCGGTGCCAGAAAAAAAAAAATTATTCCTAGATATGAGCCACCTTTAACTATAAGCAGTGATAATGGGCCATCATTTGTACCAGAGGTAACACAAAAAGTAGCCAAAAAACTAAAGATCAAATAAAATCTCCATAGGCTGAGGTAGGCGGAGCGTTGTGGGTTCAAGGCCGGCCTGAGCTACATAGTGCGACCCTGCCTCAAAAAACCAGGGCCGGGAGTTTGGCTCAGTGCCTTAAGCACCTGCCCTGGCAGGCGCGAGGTTGTGAGTTCAATCCCCGGTGCCGCAAAAAAATAAATAAATAAATAAATAAATAAAATAAAATCTCCATGCTGCCTATAGACCCCAGAGCTCTGGCAAGGTAGAAGATTCTCCTCTATAATAAAAACAGAGGGAATGTTGGGGCAAAATAACAAACTTACAGATATTTCATGATTATTGGAAGACTGACCAAGTTGTTCTGCTGTCTCTGGTAAATTCAGTTGACCCTGACAGTGTCAGAGCAATTGCCTATACCCTAAGGCACCTTGGGCTGACCTGTGCTCATGCAGTAAAAGCTCTCTCTCCCACCATTCCTATATTATGGTAATGCCCTAAGTATATTCACTCTGTACATTTCTACATTATTGTAATGTCCTTCACCACTCTCATTCAGTCAAGGCTCACCCCCGCCAATAATTCCTGCATTATGGTAATGCCCTTAAGCATAGTCATTCTGTGAGAGCCTCCTCCCCTGGTTCCTGGCATGTTTATGTTTCTATTGTTTCAAGACTAGCCTGTCTGTCAATATATGATTCAATGTATGTAACCGATCATGTAACATTTGTGATTGAGTACTTTGGGGCACTCAATCTGAAGCAGCACAGAGAAAATGAGAGCGAGAGAGATAAGGAGGAGGCCTTTAATGGGGAGGGCATGGGAGAGTTTAGGGGCCGGGGGTGGGGGAGTATAGAAGCTCTCAACAAGAACAAAGGAGTATAGTTACTTTTATCAACTTTGGTTGGGGGAGGAGTTTGGGAGGTGGGCAAAATGACATATTAACAGTGTCTCAGTGTCTTTCTTCTTGCCATGGATTGCACTGGAGGCGGTAGATTAGAATTAGCTGATTAAAATTCCAATAACACCTCCTTGGGGTTATAATTATAAACCTTCCTGGACTGTGATGAGGATGGAAAAGTGTTCTTAATACTTACTGAAAGAAAGCTTCTGCCTGAGAGACAAAAGGGGTCCTGAGTCGGTTGCCAAAGACTGTCTTTTCTAGGGACTTTTACAGAGCAAAACCACGAGGTCAGGAGGGTCCAAGTAGGGAAAAATGGGAATTCGCAAGGCAGTGGGGCATGAAGTGGGACAGAACTATGATCAACCAATAGGATTATGAGTGTAATCACTCAGGCAAGATTGATTAAATCAGGAGCAAATGGGGAAGCGACTCACATAGTAAGGGGGCATGAATACAGAACAGAGTCTTTGCCTATAGGGGGTTGGGTTAATGGCTCCTTCTGGCTTCCTCAAGAGGGTAGATACCTATTTAGAATATCAATCCCTGAGCTGGGCACGGTGGCACACACCTGTAATCCTAGCACTCAGGAGGCTGAGGCAGGACTGCCGTGAGTTCAAGGCCAGCCTGGGCTACAAAGAGAGTTCATGATCAGGTTGAACTGTAGTGAGACCCTGTCTCAAAAAAAAAAAAAAAAAAAAAAAAAAACCAATCCATCAATCCTTGATGTTTATCCTTAGGGTGTGGCTGTGTTTGCTCTGTCTTTTGTCTTGAGGTCTGGCCCCACAGTGGGAAGTGTTTTCCCCCACAGTTGTGAGATATCTGGTCTTCTGCACTGGCTCCTTCGAGGGCCCAGCCCTGTCTGACTGCCTGTACTATTTCTATCTAACTTAGTTGTCTATAACACTGGGGGGGGGGTGCATTTTAGATCAAAATCGTAGTGTTGTGGGAAATTTCCCAAGCCAAGCCAGGCCAAGCCAAACCAAAAGGAAGACTGCACCGAGGAGATAAGGAGGCAGCGTTTAATCTTCACACCAGCGGACTGTTGGAGTTCATGCCAGTGGGCTGTTGCAGGGATAATTCCTCCCTACTAACAGCCCCGAACCAAGAAGGAGTTTAGTCTATATAGAATTAGAAGTGGGAGGTACAAAGCAAGTGACCAAAGGTTACATGATTGGTTACACACATTGAATCATATACTGACAGACAAGCTGGTCTTGAAGCAATAGAACTAGTCCAGGAACCAGCGGAGGGGGCTGTCACAGAATGGGCATACTTGAGGACATTATCATAATATAGGAACTGTTCTGGAGAGAGAGACTTGATGGAATGAGAGTGGTTAAGGACATTACCATAATATAGGGATGTACAGAATGAGTATTAGTTGTTCCAGAGACAGAGACTTGACTGAATGGGAGTTGTAGTCAGGGGTTACAGGGAGAACAACTGCATACAGGACACAGAAAGTTAAACACAAGAAAGTGCAGGAAAATCTGTCCACAGCACTAAAGACCCAGGATATTTAGCCAAGGGCCTGGATCCCACAGCAATGTCCTGCATGAGTCCAGGTGAAGACCCAGAGCCCATGACAATGCCTCCCACAAATCCAGCTGGAAATCTAGCTCACAATAAGTACTCATGCCAGTGTGTTTTACGGATCTGTGCTGGGAAGGCCAAAGGTCAGCAGTGGAAGCTAGGAAGTCTATGCCAGTGGGGTGAAGGAATTGTGACAGTGGGTTGAGGGTTCTATACTGGAGCCGAGAAGTCACGCTCACAATAAGGACCAGGGCTCCCCTGAAAAGTACCACAGCCATCCTCAGTGGCAACGAGGTCCCGAACTCCTCCGACAATGAGGACAGTCAAGTACAGGTCAGGACGCCCATCGTGACAAGCTTCTCCAGCATATATCTTCCCCTCTGGAGCCAGGAAGCGATGCTCAATGTGAGGAGCGGAGCCCCCCAAGGTGAACCACAGCCACTCTCATTGATGAGGTCCCTAGCTCCTCCGATGATAATGACTGAATCCATACTGTGGGAAGCCAGCATGACAAGCTCCTCCAGGAGAACCAACGGCTTGAAACAGCAACACTTAAGAGAACCCACAACACCTCACTCTTCTTTTCCACGTCTCTATTCATGCTGGCAGCTTTCTTCAGGTGGGCCATCTGATGTACCATGCTGATGTAATTCAGCTGGTGTTAAATTGACCACCAGTTTTTAATCCATAACAAGAGTGGTGAAGGACATTACCATAATATAGAAATGTACAGAATGAATATACCTAAGGGCATTAGCATAATGTAGGAATGGTGGGAGAGAGAGCTTTTACTGAATGAGCACAGGTCACCCCAAGGTGCCTTAGGGTATAGGCAATTGCTCTGACATTGTCAGGGTCAACTGAATTTATTGGAGACAGCAGAACAGCACTTTGGTCAGTCTTCCAATTAATCATGAGCCGGGCGTGGTGCACATGCCGTTAATCCCAGCACTCGGGAGGCTGAGGTAGGAGGAGCACTGTGAGTTCGAGGCCGGCTCGAGCTACAATGCAATCACAAGGCCAGCCTGAGCTACATAGTGTGACCCTGCCTCAAAAAAAACAAAAACAAAAAAAAAAAAAAAAAAAAAAAAAAAAAAAAAAAAAAAAAAAAAAAAAAAAAAAAAAAAGAAAGAAAGAAAGAAAGAAACGTACACACTAAAGATGGCATTCATTACATTTCAGATTGGAAAATGACTATAGGGAATTCATG
This sequence comes from Dasyprocta punctata, assembly GCA_004363535.1. NCBI lineage: Eukaryota > Metazoa > Chordata > Mammalia > Rodentia > Dasyproctidae > Dasyprocta > Dasyprocta punctata. The sequence continues at coordinate 30,194 of RJWM01005206.1, read as the reverse complement.
TTATAGGCTAGCAAAAAAAACTTGCATGCAGTTTTTCCATGCCCTCAGATTTCATGTAAGGCTGAATTTAAAGTTACTAGAATAATTAATGGTGGAGAAAATTCTGAGGTATTGTACCATTCTAGGTATGCATGGATATTTCTGACTGCTTTTAGCCAGATTTACAGTGAGAATTCAGATCAAAAAATAGAGCAGAACCTAGCAGTCTGACCAGACAAAAAAAAAAAAAAAAAGTGTGAGGTTGGGGCCAAAGAAGTTGGGCTCAGGGGAGAGATTAGTGCTATTAAAAAGAGTCCAAGCTGGGCTTGGTGGTGAGCACCTGTGATCCCCATACTCCGAGAAGCTCAGGCAGGAGGATCAGAAGTTGAAGCCCAGCCTAGGCTATTTAGTGACTTAGCTTCATCCCTGTTTCAAAATGAAAAGTAACAGAAAAGAGTGAGGCTATATCTCAGTGCAAACGCCTTGGCTTCAATCTACTGTACTGGGTGAAGAAAGCCAAGTACTTTGCACCAGGACAATAGGAAAGATGTTGTCAGGGCATCTCACAAAGTAGCAGATCCCATCCATCCCAGGCTCAAGATTACAAGCCGGGCGTGGTGGTATGTGCCTTTAATCCCGGGAGGCTGAGGCAGGAGGATCGTTGTGAGTGCAAAACCAGCCTGGGCTACAAAGTGAGTTCAAGGCCAACCTAAACTGCATAGTGAGACCCTGTCTCAAAAAATAGGGCCAGGGATTTAGGTCAGTGGTGTAAGTGCCTGCCTGGCAGGTGCAAAGTTGTGAGTTTGATCCCTGGCACAAAATAAAAAAAAAAAAAAGGATTCCAAAGGTGTAAATTGCTTTGAAAGACCTCTCTCTGAGGAGAGATGCAGGGTATCTTGCTTCCTGAGGGCTTCCTAGGGACATATTTCCCAGAGTTTACCCATATAGGCACTCAGCAGTTGCTGCAGCCATGACCCAAAGGGGCCCACCTACTGTTTGAGCTGGCGGAGACCTTCATGTTGTCCATGTGGTGATTTTGTGTGCATGCAGAATACCGAAGTTGTTGGTTCATGGGGACTTCCACCTAGATTTCACAGGAAGGCCTGGGAGGCCAGGCAATGTGTCACTGGTCCAGAATCACTGTCAACAGCCCCCGAGGCAGTGATATATGGAGCTGTAGAACTGAGGCTGAAGCTGCCATTGAGACCCTATGAGGCTGCAAATGACAGGAACGTGGAACGTCTGCCACGGAAAGCTCCAGGCAGCAGGAGGAGCCAGTACCGAGACAGGCTGTGTGGAGGGGGACCCCTCACTTCTCACCTCCCATGCTCCTGGCACTGGTCATGGAGGTACAGAATGTCATGTTCATGCTGCTGGGTTTGGGCTTGCTCTGGTCCCATTCCTATTTCCTTAGTCTCCCCTTTTGGAACGAGCATGTTTATCATGGAACTCTTGGGAGTATGTAACATCTGCCCCATCCTGCTCTTTTTGCATTTTGAGACAAGGTCTCCTTTAGTCACCACATTGTTCAGGTTGGGCTCAAGCTTGCCATCCTCTGGCCTCAGCCTCCCAGAGCACTGGGATTATAAATAGGTGCCACCACATCGAGCTGTAACTTCCTTTTTGATTTTTTCTTGTTTTTTGTTCACTTGTTTGATTTTGGTTTTCTGAGACAGGGTCTCACTATATTCTCACTATATAATTCAGGCTGGGTTTGAACTCACTATGTACCCCAGGCTGCCCTCAACTTGCAGCAATTCTTCTGCCTGTCTTTTTTATTTACTTTTTTTTTACCCGGAATCAAACTCAGGGCCTCATGTTTGCCAGGCAGGCATTGTTCCGCTGAGCTATATCCCCGATCCTCTGCCTCGGTCTTCTGAGTGCTGGGATAACAGGTGTTTGTTTTTTGATTTTTACGGGGGTCATAGCTAAGAGTTGCCTTAAGTCTCAAAAGGTACTTTGGACTTGGACTTTTAAGAAAAGCTGGAATAGTTAAGGCTTTAGCAACTCTTAGAGATTGCATTTTGTACAATGAGATGGTCGTGAGCACAAGACGGCTGTGGTGGTGTACCACGCGTCTTTAATCCCAGCACTCAGGGGGCTGAGATAGGAGGAGCGTTGTGAGTTCGAGGCCAGCATGGGCTACAACGTGAGCACAAGGACAGCCTGAACTACACAGTGTGACTGTCTCAAAAAACTAGGGCTGGGAGTTTGGCTCAGTAGCTCAAGCGCCTGCCTAGCAGGGGTAAGGTTGTGAGTTCAATTTCCTGTGCCCAAAAAAAAAAAAAAAAAAAAAAAAAAAAAAATGCCGTGAGCTTTCTGGGGGTCAGGGAGAGAATATTAAAAGTTAGATCTAAAATATTCCCACAAAGTCTCCCATGGTCAGAGATGGACTGGGAGGGTGCTGACCTCATAATGGCTTACCCCACTGATGTTCATATCTAACGGGCTAGCAGGAGGCGCGGCCCAGCTGGAGGAAAGGAGTCCTTCCCTGGTGCTGGTTCTGGGCACACTCTAGAAGGATGAAAGACCGGACCCTTCCCTGCCGCTTGCTCACCACAAGGACATGCTCACCAACATGAACTTCCACCACTCCACGGGCCCAGAAGTGAAGGAGCCAAGTGACCAAGGACCAAGGCCTTTGAGACCATGAATCAAAACAAACCTTTCCTCCCTTCTGTGTTTCCGCAGGTATTTTGTCACAGCGATACAAAGCAGACATACCCAGCTGCCCACCAATGGGAATGCAGTCCCTTGGGCTGAGTTGCAAATGCAGGACTAGGGGACAGAGAGCCACTGTTGGGACAACAGAAGGACCCGAAGTCCGGGGATAGAGAGAACCCTTTCCTGTCCTTGTCTCGGTCCAGGAAGGTTTATATTTGTAATCCATGGAGAAGATATTGGAATTCTAGCAAGTTAATTCCAATCTATCACTTCCAGCGCAACTCAAAAAGGCAACAATAAAGACACGGTGGCAATAAAGACACTGAGACACATACACAGTTGTGGGGAGCCAAGGGGCCCCAAGTCCAGCCAAGATGGTGTTCACAGGAACAAAGGCCATGCCCAGAGCCCAACCCGGGTTTCACTGATTCTCCACGAGGGGCGTGGCTCAGGGATGAGTGACAGCGAGCATGGCGGGAAATACGTGAGTACCGTGACTGTGAGCTGGGCTAGGTAGGAGGTCTGAGGTCACCTCCGTGGTAGGCAGAGTGCAGGAGACGCAGAGAGAGCGATCTGCATAGCACAGCTGAGGCAGTGGCTGATAATTCGGGATCGATGCTTCAGCTCTGACGCACAATCCTGTTTGCCCTGGGAAGTGACAGCTTCTTTCTCGAGGCTCGGTCCCAGCCGACAGCCTGGAGCACGGCTCTCCATCCCGCCAGGCTCGACCATGGATGTGGGGAGTCACGAGGTGGGGTGACACCGACCTGTCTGTCGCCTTAATTTAGAGGTTACACATCAGCTCCTCAGCCAGCCCCATTTACACTGCTGAAAGCCAACTGAAGGAACAAAGAAATGGCCCAGCCATGGAGACAGAGCCAGGTTTAGCCAAAACAGAGACAGCTGCTCTTCTTTTGAAGGAGAGTCAAAGAGAGTCGTCAGGTCCGGGTGGCTCCCTACATGGGGCGGTCTGGAGCTGGGCCACCTGAGGCTGACGGAAGCCTCAGGTCCCCCCGTGTGGTGGCAGATGCTGGGCACAGGGCCTGGCATGAGGAGAGTGAACGCTAGGTCCCACTCTGCCCCTCACCCACTACCACTGGGGAGTCTCAGTCACTCCAGCCTGCTTGAACAAAACACCAGACTGGAAAGCTCAGACACAACAAAATTTTACTTTATTTTTCTTACATTTAGTTTCTTTTTCTTAACAGAAATTTGTCAGAGTCCTGGAGGCTGGAACTCTAAGAACATGGGGCAGGCAGTGTTCTGTCTGAGCTGCTTCCCCCAGAAGGCACTTTTCAGCTGCGTCCTCCCGTGGCGGAGACCAGAGAGCGTTCTCCTCTGAGAAGGGCACTAATGCCGGCTGCGAGGGCCTCTCCCTCCTGACCAAAGCACAGTCTGAGGCCCCAGCTGTTCCATGTTATCACCGTTAGGGTGAGGATTTCCACATGGTTTCCATCACAGCCTGGATTCCTGACCCCGTGCTTCGAGGTGGCTGCTCTTGGCTGGGAACCAGGCTGATGCTTCATCTGCAGGCCAGGTCACCTTATGGCGGGGTGCTGGGGCTACTTTCCTCGGGGGCCCAGGACACAGTTGCTGCTTCCTCCCAGAGGCCAGACCCAAGGTCAGTGACCATCCACACGGGATCTGGGGCCCAGAGACAGACATGAGACTCCTGCAGTGTCCGGGGACGCAGGGAGGGCACACCACTGAACTTCCCTGAAGGAGGCGGAAGCCAGTGTGGGTCTGGGGAGCAGAGGGAGGCAGCCTGGCGAGGGATTGGCTGGAGAAGTGGGGAGAAGACAGCTTACGGGGTACCTATGGGCCAGGGCGGCTGCTGGCTGGACAGCCTGGTCATGCTCCTTGGCTGTCCCCCAATGGCTCAGACACCTGCCAGGGTGGAGGTCCCTCCCGGGCAGCCAGGCCTCCTCGAGGCCAGGGCACGCTCTGCCCTGAAGCACGGAAACAGCTCGGGGACAAGCAGGGCGGGTAGAATGCCCCAGAACCCACCAAGCGCACTGTCAGCAGGCCCTCCAGCCTCTCCTGGCCCTCCTGCCCTGGTGTCAGAATGACCCAGGTCCCTCTCTGAGCCTGCGGCAGCTCCCCGAGGAAAACAGTCTCTTCTCCATCTTTGTCCCAGCACCAGAGACTGGCGCACAGGTGCTTAATAAACAGCACCCACAGGAGCCTCCCTCTGCCCGGCCCACCTCATTTCTCTGCACCCCAAGGTGGATGGAGGCAGAAGCTGCTGTCCACGCTGGGCAGCTGGTTGTCTGCTGATGGGCTCCGCCCTTCTCAGATCCCTGTGACAAGGTGGCTCGATGGCCTAGATGCCTGCTCTGCCCTGGCAGGGCCCTGAGGGACACTCTGTGCTCAGGCAGCCGTCACCTGTCCCCACACCCTGTCCCCACCCTCTGCAGACCGCCCAGCCACCTAGGGCTGCCAGGTCCTCCAGGGTTAGGCTGGGATCCTCGGGCAGACATGGCTCCTTCTCTGTGAAACAGAAAAGGGAGACTCAGCCTGCTCACAGGGACACCTGGACAGGAGAGCTCTGCAGGTAACACAGGAGAGTGGAGCCCAAGGCCCAGCATCCACCAGGTACTCAGGGAAATACCTTCTGGGGAGAACTATGGGGTCAGGGGCCACAGGTCATATTCTGCTGCTGGGGCTGGTGGGGGAAGTGTCACCCAGGAGCCCCGCCCCATGAGGAGATCACGTCAAACAAGTTCAGGGTCCACGGCCCCTGCTCAGGTCCAAGGCCAGGGACTCAGGGAAGGACCTGTCTCCCCGCTGCTGCAGGTGTGACGGCAAACACACGGCAAGGGCCTTTCACACACCTGAGAGCGACTGTTTATTGATTTGTTCAAAGATGCCATACACTTAAAGGAACTATTAACTTAAAAGCTGTGACGGCTGTTGGGAGACCTGCAGCAGGGGCGGGGCTGCTGCTGGGATGACTCAGGCCCTTTCCAGGGGGAGTGCAGCTCTCTGCAGACAGGAGAAAGCACAGCAGCTGCGACAGTGGCGGGGGACACCACTGTCCCCGCTGACACAGGGAAGGCCCCTCCTGCCCTGGAGGACTGGGGTGCTAAGGAGCCGCGCTGGGCACAGCGAAGCCCATGACAACTGCGCAGACAGCGCTGCACAGATCTCCAGTTGGAGGCCGGAAAGCTCGCTGCTTCGGTTCTCTAAGAGCGGGTAACACACACAGATACATGCCACGGCCGAGAGCCCAATGCAGAGTGCGTCTCGGTCACAGAAGCGTCTGCTTGGAAAGTCAGCCCCACTGAACCTTTCCAGTCACTGTGAAGACAGTGCGTGTACAAGGCAGTCGAGTTTGAAACAGGAAGAGAGCAAAACGCATTTTGGCAGATGGCGACTTTGGGGAGTCCGGTGTGAGGTTTCCTCCGCTGGCCACGTTCATCATCGAAACCCCTCTGCGGTGTGCCCCACTTTCCACATGGCCTCTCACCTCGGGTGTCCCTGTCCACAGGACCTGGGGCCCTCCCACCTGCCCCAGGCGGCGGCCAGGCTGGAGTGGCAAGCTGGAGACCGGTGCAGCACCATCTGGGCCGGAACTGACGTACAGGGGACGCGTGTGAAAAGTGTAACCGTACAGAGCCTTTAAATTAAAATCTTGTGACTCCTCACTCAGTAAAGCGCATGTTTGTTTACTTAACACGCAGGGATGAGGCTGGTGAGACAACAATCAGCGGAGGAAGGACGAGCTTAGGACGAGCTCCACCTGCACTGAGCCGCAGACGGTGAGGACAAGGTGAGGTCGAGGACATCCGGACCGCAATGGCGGGCGGGCCGCTCCTCCCCGCGCTCTCTTCCCGTGCGGAGCTCCCGGCTGCACTTGGAAAGGGCCGAGTCCGGGTGGCACGGCCAGCTCCTCTGCCTTCCAAGCGCACCTGGAAGCGAGCTCAAGGGGGCTGGCGTTGTGTGCAGGAAGAGTGGCTGCCCCCGGGGCCGGCCCGCCCACGGCCCATCACTGGATGGCCTCCACGTAGTTGGCGGGGTACAAGCCGACCTGCCCACTGTCCAAGCGTCCCTTGCACCAGCCCTGCTCATCCTCGTCCTCTATCTTGGTCAGCTCATCGCCTGCAAGACGAAGAGGGGTAAGTTAGAGGGTGGGGGACGCTGGCCGCAAGTAGTGTGCTGCTGCAGCCCAGAGGAGGAGCAGGCATTCTCCCCAGGGCGGGGCGAGCGCCTGGCTCGTCCTCCACTGCCCAGCCACAGCCCCAGTACAGCGGCCTCTGAGGACTAAAGGAGCAGCTCCTTCTCACAGGGGCCGCAGCGGCCCCCAGGGCATGCCGGGTATGCGGGCTCCAGGCCTGGCTGAAGGGGAGGAAGGGTGTGAAAGCCGTACTGCCCGTCAGGCGGCACAGGTGAGATGCAATAGGAATCCAACATGAGAAAGAAATCAACAAAGTGGGTCACAGCAGCAGCTGCAGCGTCAGACTGGGGAGCCTGCTTAAAGCGACGCGAAGCAGCTCGGCGGAGGCACTCACAGTGCAGCACATGCCTAGGACAGGCACAACACTGGGGCTTGGGCCCTGCTATAGGAAAACGGTCCCCAGGGGCTGGAGCCCCTGCTGAGCAGCCCCGAGCACAGGGGTCGGAGCAGCAGGCCAGCCCTGCTGGGAGCACAGGGGCGGGCAAGCTGGGTGGGCAGCGCTGGACTGGGTTGCCGAGTTCAGGCCCAGCTCCTCTCTTCTGGAGCGAGGAGTGCTAGCTCTGGGTAGCTCTGCAGAGCGGCCACGGCCAGAGAACCGTGGTTCCTGGAGCCCACCCTGCCAGAGCCTCTCCGCCCCTCTCAGCCAGGCTAAGGCAGTGCTTTCCAACTGAGGTCCAAAGCTCTTTCCTGGTAAATTGGACCAAGTTTTTAAAAACCAGACACGACAGGAAACCTGCACAGGACAGCACACACGGCCGGGAGGAGACCTGGGTGAACCTGCCTTTGAGCTGCAGGCCACAGGTGGCTGCGGAAGGACTGTGTGACAGATGTTGCCTCCTACAATGCCTGGCCAGCCTGACTGGAGGAGACCCTGGCAGCCACAGCTCCCCAGAGGGCGCCTGAACCAGCTGGGCAGCTGGAGAAAGGGAGGCTGCCTCCAGGGACCTGGGGACTGGCCGCTCTCAACACATGGGGCAGAGCCTGGTGGTTGTAGCCAGCCATGTCCCCAGCAGCCTGACTGACCAGTATCCCGATGCACCCAGTTTCTGCCAGCAAGGGCGCATGCCCTGGGTAAGGCACAGGGCACCTGCTACTTTTGAAACCAAGGAAGAACGTGTCACAGTGGACCCGCACCAGAAACTCACAGGAGCTTGATCAAATTTTGAGAACGAAGAGGACCCAGTCCTCCGACACCCCGGAAGCCTCAGCCCTCAGGGACGGCCAAGGTCGTCACCTACCAGCCTTGAAGCTCAGCTCATCATGCTCCTGCCCCTCGTAGTCGTACAGGGCCCGGACCCGCACTTCTGTCCCCAAGGCAGTGTCTTCATCAAACGGGTTGGAGTCGCCGTTGGCATCCGTGGAGGAGAAGGGGTTGTTGGACTCCTCGTCGGACCAGTCGGCAGGGTAGCCCTGGGTCTTCTCGTAGCTGCTCACGCTGCAACAAAGGAGTGGACATGGCCCTGAGCAGAGGGAGGCGGAGGGTGGGAGGAGCAGGTGCGAGGGCCTGTGAGGATGCACGGCCTCACACTCACCCCAAGCCCCAGCAGGACACCCCACAGCCGCGCCTGCAGTGTGTGTGCCCTGCACAGACGGCGCGCGTCTGCCTTTGGTCGTGCCTCAAGGGTGATCAGGGGACAGAGAAACAGCACCAGGGCGTTAGCTGTGCCCTCCCTGAGATGTGTAGAAGCCGGAAGTGGTCCACAGTGGGCATCAGCGTGTGCCCTGGTGCCCTCTTGCAAGCTCTGCCGCAGTGCTTGGGGGTGGGGCGGGACAGGAGCCCGAGAGAGAACCTCCAGACAGAGAGAGGGAGACGCTGAGCGAGCAAGGAGGAAACCAGAGGGAAGCATGTTCACCAACTTTTTGGTCTTAGCGTCCTCCTTCTCGCTGACGGTGCTGCCCGTGTCGTCCTCGTCTTCGAAGGGGTTGTAGTTGGACTGTGACTGGGCAGGCTGGACAGGGTTGCTCGGGACACTAAGGTTACTATAAGGAGAGAGAGAGCTTTCAGGGCCCCCGGCGGGGCTCCCAGCTGCAGCGTCCCTGAGTTTGAAGCTCTGCTCCCATCGGAGCAGGAGGAGCGCGTGGTGGATGCGCCCTGTGCTTTAGCTCCTGGTGTGTCTCAGGCATCCAGACAGCAGCAGCTCCCCTTCTCTGCTGTGTCCACACGGGCTGGGTCCCCAGCCGTGGCTCCTGCACATCCCCTGCCCTCTGTCCCGTGGGGGACGAGCCTGAGTAAGAGCCAGTGCCCTAGTGCTCTCGGCACATAGCACCCAACTCCCGAGGGCCCCAGTCTCGAGCTTCCGAACTCGGGGACAGACTTGATGCGTGGCCTTCTCCAGGAGAACGCAGGGCCCCTTCTCTCTGGAAACCCAGTCCATCCTCACGACTCCACCAGCCACCAGGGCTTGGGAGGAAGGGGCACAGGGCGTGAAGCAGTACAGGGGCCACAGCAATGGCACGGCAAGACAACTTGACAGCCCGAGAGGAGCTTTGGGCTGATGCGCAGCCTCCTGTCCTGAGGCCAGGCCTGGGCGGGGCAGGGCCCTGAGAGGCCCTGGTGTGGCCTGCTTGTGCCTGCACAGAGGCGCGTGCCTGAAACCGCGCCCTGACTGTGTGCACAGCAGCTGAAGGACCGCCAGCCAAACGTGTCCCCAGAGCCCAGAGGCTGTGTCTGTGGCTACAGGACCCCCTGGGAACCTGGGCTGAGGCCTCCCTCGAAGTCCTGTTACCAGGAGCCCATGACTAAGCATGAAAGGCCTGCAGTAGCACATACTTTCCAGAAGGTTCTAATGAGGACAGAGCCACCTGTCCTACCCACAATTCACATGTAGACCACAACTAAGTCAGATATAAGCCACGTGCTTAGCGAGGGGGTGACTTGCCAAGGACGCCTGATGGCCCTGCCGCAGTGGCCTCGGAAGCACCCGGCCCGGCAGTACCTGCGCCCAGCTCTGTCTGTGCAGCACGGCACCATGGGGCCATCAGTGCGCAGCCCCGAGCCTGGGGCCGCCCTCTCCTGTCTAACTCCACCAGTTACAGCACTAGGCAGAAACATGACCTTGAGAGATGCCCTTGGGCCAAAACCAGAGCCCAGTGGCTAGCCCAGGGATCTTTGGGAAAGATGCTGGGGGGGCAGGTGCCCTGGCACCACAGGGAATCTACCGGATGTCCAAGCTGGTGCTGTCCGGGGTTAGCAGATGACCAGGGACCCTCCCGTGGCCCTTACCCTCTGGGTGGAGGCTGCGCCCAGCGCTCACCTGCCGGCCTTGCTCAGCCCAGCCTGGTCACCTGTCTGGCTGATGCCTGTCAGGGTCACACCGTCAGCAGCCTTCTTCTTCTCCCTCCGGCTGAGAGTTCGGTTCAGGTCTGCAGACCACTCCTGGGCAAGGGTCAAGGGAGAGATGTCAGGATGTCCACTGGGTGGCCCCGTGCAGTCAGAGCCTCTGTGCTCCTGCTTTCCCAGTAGACCTCAGGCTCCTCTCCACCACCCTGGGCATGAACCACCCGCATTCCTCCTCACGGTTAAAGGGGCACTCCCGGGCAGGCCTGGAGCTCAGCACCCACACAATCCCCAGGTCCACATGGGTGGCAGCCCTGCCTCCCGTGACAGGCAGGGCCAGGTGCCCCTGAGTCCCATCCCTGCCCACCGCTGTGCTCGGCCTCCAGTCCCTTCACGCCTGCATGGCACGGACTCCAGCAGCCTCACCACGTATCCTGAAGCCTCCCAGGAGCCAGTGCGCTGGGAAGCCTGGCCAGAGCACTGGGTCCTGTCCTGAGGGTCCTCCCCACTTATAGCCTGAGTTCTGGGTCATGGGGGTGACTGTGGGCTGTAGGGCCCTGAGCACTTGGCCAACTGAATCCTGGACTACAAAGAACACCAGGGACAGAGTGGCTTGGAACACCCAAAGCGGCACACACGGGGCCCTGGTCCCTCCCCCCAGCCTTCCCTCTTCACCCCGAGTGGCACGCTGGGTGCTAACCAAGCAGAACAGGGGCAGATCGCCCAGAACTCTGCTGGCTCGCCAGTGTGGAGCAGGCTTTTGGCAACTGCACTAAAACAGAGGGCAACTGAGAAGGTCCTGATTCTCCACGTGTGTGCACACACTGGCTTTAGTAAATTCTTCCCGTGCTTCTCACGTATCAGACAACTTAATTAAAACCTGGCATCCTTCTGCTCTGCTCCCACTTATAACAGATCCTCAAGGTCAGGGCCATCTTAGAAATGTCAGGTTGAAGTCATCAGTTAGTCAGATGAGGAAACTGAGCCCAGAAGGGAAAAGGGACTGGCCCACACACTGTGGAGGGCAGATCGGGGCTCCTGACTCCGATCCCAGGTCACCCTAACAATTCCTCCTGGTCATCTGGGAGTACAGATCCACCTGACCAGGTGGCTTCCATGGACCGATGGGCCCAGCATCACCACTGTGGAAGGAAGGGCCGCCCGCCCTTCACCGTCAACCCTGACAGAGCTGTGACACCGCTCTGCTACAGACAGGGACTGTCCCACACACGGGGCGTGGAGCGAGGACACCCAGGAATTAGCATAAAACACTTACTTCATCCTTGTGGCATGGAAAATAAAAACAAATAATTTCATTAGAGAAAGTCCGGCATGGTCCCTGGTTCCTGCCAGCAACCCACAAAGACAAGAAACCGGGGCCCTCCCTGCAGGGAGCCGCCTGCAGCTATTTCTCCTTGCTGCTCCCCTCGCTGGCACCTCCGAGGGACCCAGGGGGATTTCACATTTAGGGTCACTGTGAACACCCACAGGCTGAAGTCCCTGCAGCACCCCGTATCCAGCTGAGCACAACCCTTCCCCACGGGTCCCAGGGCAGAAAGGCTGCCTGCATCCTCTAGGGCTGCTCCGCTCAGCAAGGCCTCCCAGGGCCCAGTGTGAGGAGCGCCCCCGCCCCCTGGTGGGCGGGGCTGGGTGGTGCACCTACGCTGCCCTCTGCAGACCTTGTGAGGTCCAGGAAATACAAACACAGGTGGAGTGACAGGACAGGCAGAGACGGGGCGAGGAGCTGCTTAGGGGACCCTGGCAGCAGCCAATCTAGCAACAGTCACCACTGAGGGTCTAGGGCTGGGCTGATAGCTTGGCACAGACCAGCCCACTGCCCTGGCCCCACCGTGGCGTCACTCTCATCTGATACTGGGGAAAAGGAGCCATGGAAAGCACAAGGGCTTTGCTCCAACTCCATGGCTGTTGAGTTGCGGGTAGGGAGCAGGACTCACCTGGGCTCTGGCCACCCTTAAGTCCAGTGAAGCTGCGCAACACCATGCGTTGGTTGGGGGGGCCACCCTGGCCTCTTTCTGGGGAAGGCACTGGCCATGGTCCTGTGAGGCCCTTCATAGGTACTGGGAGGGTCAGAGTCACAAAATGGGGAAAGGGGGCAGCCTGTCCTAAACCAAGATTCACGACTTTTCTGCTCCAGGTACCAATAAAGCTCCCGATAGGTGAGGAACAAGGCCTCCCTCAGTGCCACGAGGGCTGGGGCACTGGCTGCTCCTTCCTGACCAGCTGGGCAGGGGACCCCAAGCTCCAGGAACTTGCTGCTGGGTCACAGGGAAGGGAACGCCGACGGTCAGCAGGCGACAGTCGTGATCCTCAGCAGGAAGTGCACACTTGCACCTTCCCGAGAGATTCAAGAGGCCTCAGGCAACACCTGCTGTGCGCACTACCTGTGAATATCTCAGCTGTGCGCATCCACCGCCCTGGGACCGCGCAAATACCCAACAGAGGCTGGGGTGCACGGCTCACCTGGGACCAGCGGACACGGGCGCAGTGCCTCCTCTTACCTCAAACTGCGGCCAGTTCATGGCCATGCCCGGCCCGTGATTGGCTCGGAACCACCTCAGGTCCTCCACTGCGTCAGCCACTTTGATGCTCTGTTCCAATTCACGGTAGATGGTTTTGTAGCTAAATCAGAGGAAGAACCACGGCTTTGTGGGAGGCAGGGACCGGTGAACATTCATCCCAGCCTGGTGCCGTGGTCTCCGCAGGCCACACATGTCTACTTCCCGGACAGATCAGGGAGATCATCTGGCAGCTGCGTGCACAGGTGCGCAGGAGCCTTGCCCTGCCTGAGGCTGCTCGGGGACCATGCGCACCACCGTGTATCCCTAACCCCTCCAGCCTAGGCAACTTAGAAGATCTCAGAAGAGGGAAGGGTGAGATACAGCTCAGTGCAAGGGCCCTGGGTTCAATCCCAGTACCAAAGTAAAAAGGGAGGGAGGAAGGAAGACAGAAATCTGGACAAGACACACAGGGAAGATGAAGGGATAACAGTGGGGAGAGATGGCCAGGGGGTTGGGGCGTGGTGGCCACAAGTTGAGGATGCAGAGGACAGTGGCAGATCCAGGAACCTTCCGGGGAGCGTGGCCCAGCCCACTCTGAGTTTGGACTCCTGGCCTACAGAACTCTGAGATGGAAATGCCCAGGTGTTGGGACTCTGCCCTAGGAAACAACTACACCACCTGGCTCAGGGTAGGTCCCCAGCCCTAGACAAATGTGCCTGCACAAGGCACAGGGGTCACCACACACTGAAGAGCTGGCCCTGGCCCCAGCCCTGTCCCTTGCCAGCTGTGCGGCAGCACGCAGGTCGCTGAACCTAACCCAGCCTCAGTCTCTTCATCAATAGGAACCACATGGCCTCCTTTATGAGGGTGTCACAAACATCAGATGCACAGTGGCAGAACAGCTGTGCAATAATTACTGCTTTCATTTCTTTTATAAAGACGACAACAAAGGGAACGTAATGTCCCATTCACTACAGGTCTTAACCCGTGATTCATCTGTCAACGGTTCTGCCACATGGATGACAGGCAGACTCCTGTCTGTGCCCGTCAGGATGGACCTCAAGCCTCAACAGGGATCTTGGGACCGAAGCCGAGGACAGCACCGAGAGAACAGGGCTTCTGGGTCACAGTGTGGCGCCAAGCCTCACAGGGCTTGTGCTGGCCCTGGGGCCTAGAACCTCCGAGACATCAAGGCCAAGCTGGCAGCAAGGACAAGAAGGTCCGTCCTGGGTGGGGTGCTCTCTCCCATGAGGATTTCAGACCCACTCGCCATGGCTGCTCCTAGCTGATCTCAGAACTCACAGCACCCACTTCCTGCCCCGACCCAGGGCAGCATGAGCCCCACCTGGGGAGAGCTCTGGCAAAATGTCACCTGAAGCCTTCAGTGCAGTACCCAAATGTCACTGGGGCAATGAATAGCAACAGGCCTCCAACGTCGTGGGGAACTTTACCTGGCCGAGTTTGACAGGTCCAGGTGCTTCTGAACCTCCAGGAGGACCTCCCGGAAGAAGCGCAGCCGCTTCTCCTCAAACTGCTGGCACTGCTCGAATACCTGCTCCATGTTCTCCATGTACTGGGGTGTGGCCTGGTCCAGCTCCTTCAGGGCCTTCTCGTACTTGTCCTTGGTCTACATGCAATCCAGGCAGAGACAGAGGTTCAGGTTCACTCTCCCTACTTCACCCACCTAACCTGTGGCTTCTCAGCTCTGCTGCCCTGATTCCAAACCCAGAACAAGAGCTCTGGAGTCAGAGACTTCGAGGCTCGGGCCCTGGCCTTCCTGGGGAGCCACACTGCTGCCACCCAGAAGCAAGGCCAGACAGGTGCGGGCAGGGGAGGTCACCCTGGAACTCTGTGCGCCGTGCCAGGCCTATCCTACTGCCATGTCCTCTGGGCTTGAGGGGTCACCACAGAAACAAGGTCACGACGATGCTAAGTGCCAAGTGGGGCTGGGCCTGAGTCCCAGAGTTATTTTCGTGGAGCCTCACTTTCCTTATGAGAAAATTCAGAGATTTAAACAAAAGGCATACAGCGACAGCAAGCAGGCATTTACAGAGTCCTTGTCCTTGTCCTCTAGGACACCTTGCTGCTGCTTCCCAAACTGTCTCCAAGAAGGCTTTTAGGAGATAGGAAATATGAAGAGCAATGTGGCCTTTGTGAACAGAGTCCAGGAACAGCTGGAAAACACGCATGACAGGGCTGGGGATTTAGTTCAGCGACCTGTGAGTTTGATCCCTGGTAGCAAAAACAAACAAACAAACAAACAAACAAAAAACACATGTGACTCCTAAAAAGTGGCTGAAGTGAGTGCCTGACAGGACGTGTTCTGGGTCAGTGACGCCCATATAGACTCCTGGGCACCCATCCCCCTGAACCCCACCAGCACACAGCTCCATAGGCCAAGTGGTCTGGGGATGACAGAAGGGCTGGGGTCACCTTTTTGCACTCTAAGACCCTAAGAAATGAGCACACAGCTGGGGATCCACCCAAGAGCTCTGCATTCTGACACCCGTGCAGGGCCTTCTGGGGAAGGCCGGGGTCCTCTCTGAGATCGAGGGCTCTGAACACCTCTGCTCCCCTGGGACCCCAAATCCTCTCCCCCTAGCCTGCTCAGGCCACTGCACACCCAGAGACCCCTTTCTCAAAGCCTCCCCAGCTTCTTGAGGGCTATCTCACCAAGCCCCGGGCCCCACCCCTGCCCCTGCCCCTCCCACACCTGGGGTTCCTGCTACCCTCTGTGTCCTCTCTGATGGTCATGCTGTCTTCTCCTGAGCACAGGGAAGTCCCTGTCAGGGCTGTACAGAGCTCCACGGCCTAGTGGTTACTCAGTAGCATCATCAGTACTGCCCCAGGCCCATTACCCTGACGCCTGTGTGGGAGCCATGCTCAGCTGAGACCTGGTGCCTCCTGCAAGCGCTGAGAGCGCCACCAGGTGAGCGCGCCTGTCTCGGTTCTGTGCTGATCTCGCCAGACCTGGTCTTACCCCAGCACAGGCTGAGGGTCATCGCTGTTCAGGAAACCCTGATACAGAGCACATACAAAGTTCCCAGAGAACCTGCACAACTGACAGGTGAGGCGGCCGGCACCCTCCGAGGACACGCACACCTGGTGCCTGGCACAAGTGGCTCCTCGAAGCAATGCAAGCTTCCTTCTAGGTTCCCTAGGAAGCTGCACACACCGCCTTGCTCCCCTGAGCTGGAGGGTCACCTGCTCCCCGACCTCCCCAGCTCTTGGCTCTGCCCCTCACCCGCAGCAAGTGCAATGGCTGTGACAAAGGCAGGCACTAAGGTGCCATCTGCGAGGGCCTGAGAGCAGGGACGGGTGTCTTCAGATCTGTCCCTCTGTGCAGCCATCCAGACAAGCGGCTGCCAAAGGTTTACACATGCCAGACACATGAACAAGTGCCGTGCTGACACTCAGGAAGCAAGTGTGTGATTTACCTTCAGAACATCTTGCTTGCACTTTTCTATTTTGTCCTGCAATTTTTTGAGCTGTTCCGGGTTGAGTGACGGATCTGACTTGCTGTTGGCTTCTCGGGAGATGGCCAACTTCTCCTCTTTGCAGGCTGCATGGTAGGCTTTTTTTGCTGCTTCTACCTACAAGAAGAGCAAATTCTAAATGGCACAGAGCTGACGGTCAGGCTCCTCACCAGAGGGCACTCAGACCACGATGTATGTGCCTTCAACACTAGGAGGACAGGCGGGACAAAGTGCACATACTCCGTCACTGTGACAAGTTGTGACAAACGACCCTGCTCTGGGTCAGTTGTGCCTCTAGACACTAGGGACACAGCAGAGGATCAAGGGCCTGCACTTTCAAGAAGCTTCTACTTGACCTGAGGGAGCCAAACGCATGGGACAATGAAATGCTTTTAGGAGGCACTAAGAGGTATGGAAGAAAATTCAGCAGGGAAGAGAGACAGGAGACACCGATGGTAGGAAGGCTGGCTTTTATACAGAACGGGTAGAAGGGCCAACTGAGAAGACGTGGACCCAAAACAAGGACAAAGAGTAAGGGCAGTGTGTGCCCAGGAAGTTGCAAAGGACAAACACACACAAGCAAGTGGTGGGGCTGTGCTGGGGAGGTATAACCTCCATGGTTTGTTTTTTTTGTTGTTGTTGGTACCAGGGATCGAACTTATAACCTTGTGCCTGTCAAGCAGGCGCTTAAGCCACTGAGCCAAACTCCCAGCCCTATTTTTTTCGACACAGGGTTTCACTATGTAGTTCAGGCCGGGCTTGCTCACATTGTAGCCCAAGACAACCTTGAACTCACAACACTCCTCCTACCTCAGCCTCCTAAGTGCTGGGATTAAAGGTATGCGCCGCCACGCCCGGTGAACCTCCATGGTTTCAATGCCTAGTTCACTTACACTCACACACCCCTACTGTACCCACTGATTGATTGACTGATTTTTTGGTACCAGGGGTCGAATTCACAACCTCGCACCTGCCAGGCAGGTGCTTATGCCACTGATCTAAATCCCTGGCACACCCACTGATTTAAAAGAAGTCTCCTTATGTGAACCATAGCCACAGACGCTCTCTAGACAGGAAAAAGATGAGTGGAAGCAACTGCCTCTTGAGCTTGGGAACAGTTTAATTACTACTGGGTCCAGCGGGAGGTGGGAAAGAAAGGAGAGGTGGCAAAATGCAAGACTAAAGGGAAGCCTGTACCAATCTGAGGGTGGAGGCAAGTTCTGGATGATTCTGAGGATGGCTCAGCAGCTCTGGGTTCAGCCTGGTGGAGGAGCAGCAGGCCCAGGGAGCAGTGGGGTAAGCTGCAGGCAGGTGCAGTGCACAAACTGGGGGCTGGGATGGCAGCAGGATGGCCTCAGCTAGCCAGGGTCTGACCGGCCCCAGTGACTCTGCCTCCAACCTTTAGAAAAAGGAGTAGCAGCATTGCTGGCAAACTGGGGAGAAAACCCATGCAAGAGAAAGAATGAATGTAAATTAATGCATGCTCCCAGTCCAAAGAGACTGGCGTGTCTCTCCGACAGACAGGTGCAGGTAGGGGAAGCACTGCTAGTGATGCGAGTTGAGTTCTGAGCTCTCCACCACCGAGCAGTGTGACCCTGTGTCCCGGTCTGTAAGGTGGGCTGGCTGTCCTCTGCCAGGTGTGACAGTCACAGGAGGTCCTGGGGTGCAGTGCTGAAGGACGTACTGCCTGGGCCATCAGCAGCAGGCAAGCCTGGCTAGGGAGTGGTCGGGGAGGGAAGTACCTCTTTCAGCTTCTTGGCCCAGGGCTTCTGAGCTTTTCGGAAGCTGTCCTCAGCTTCCTTGGTCTCTTTGAAGCCTCCCATCATCTGCTTGTGAAAGGCTTCCTTCTGCCAGTTCTTAATCTTCTCAAAGTCCTCGTTCATGAGCGAGGCCTTCACATCCAGGTGCAGCTCGCTGACCCTCTCTGCTTCGGTCGTGAAGGACACCCAGGCCTTCTCCACAGTCCCATATTGTGGCCCTGACACAGGAGAAGCAGGAGGTTACTGACACCTGGCAAAAGCAGGGACTTCCTGCAGACCTGTCACTTGAATGGAACAACCTGGTCCTTACATACTTGCTGTGTTTAAAGCACTGAGCTCTAACACACTAAAATCTCTGCATCTTGAGAGCCAGAGAGCAGAAGCCTACTGGGGTGAGCTGCCCTCTCTTCCACAGGCTGCTCTGTACCCACCCCCACGGGCCAGCTCTGCTCTCCACTCAGCCTCCTGCCTGCCCAGTGCTGTGACACCCCCCGCCCGAGATCACCTGCAGGATGGAGGAAATGCTGTGCTAGGCCCAGGAGGGAGAAGAGGAGACTTGAACCTCCAGGGCCCATGTGTGAGTCTCTGGGGAGCACAGTGAGGGTCCGGTCACCTCACTCCCTCCTTACTGTCACAGTCCACAAGGCTCAGGAAAGAAATCCTGAGTCTGAGCTGTCATTTAACGGGGAGGGGTAGCAAGAGCTAGGGCAAAGCTGAGGGTGAAAAACCAGAGAGCCAGGCTGGGGCCCTGAGATGGTCACAGGGAGTGGTAGTCACTGAGCTGGGTAATGACAGATTGGAGAGGGGCGCAAGACTCTAGGGCTTCGGGTCAGCAAAAGTATAACTCTCTGAACTTTTTTTTTTTGGTACTAGGGATTAAACTCACAACCTCACACCTGCCAGGCAGGTGCTTACACCACTGAGCTAAATCCTCAGCCCTATTTTTTGAGATAGGGTCTCACTATGCAGTTCAGGCTGGTCTTGAACTCACTTTGTAGCCCAGGCTGGTCTCGAACTCACAATGATCCTCCTGCCTCAGCCTCCTGAGTGCTGGGATTAAAGGCGTGTGCCACCACACTCAGCTGACCCTCTGAACTCTTAATGCATTAAGACTACCAAGTGAGCATGCTCCACGGCTGCCTTGGTCAGCACCGGTGTGAACACACCCACAAGGTGAGCATGGCAAAGGTGACAGTTGAAGCTGAGGGGACTCAGCAGGCGGAGCTGAAGCAGTAACAGCTGCCATCAGCTGAGGGAGGCGACCTGTCTCTGCTGCTCCTCACCCAGGTAGTTCCCTAGCTGGGGCCATCATGTTGCAGCAGGGATGCCCTTGTGCCCCTCTCGGGGTCTGCTGCAGCGTCTGGGGAAAGGATGGGCAGTTGACCTCACCTGCGACCTGGCTTCCCTGCATGGCCTCTCTGGAGTCAGCAGCCAGGGTGGAAATGCCAACCCTGAACATTTGGCGGAGCTCTGGAAAGCTGCCCCTGCCCAGGAAATCCCACCACCACTCAGCTCCCAGGGGTTGGCAAGTATGAACCCCACGGAGGTGTCTGTGACTGGCCTCAGTGCCCTCTGAGCATCTCTGGAGGGCAGGAAGGGTGAACCTCCACCAGGGAACACCTGTGGTCACGCCCACTGAGACCAAAGTGGCCACTGTCACTACCCAGAGCCATCTGACTTCCTGTAGGGCCAGGCGGGCAGGTAACAGCTCGCAATGTTAGAATGCATGGTGCTGACCAGCAAGGTCTCTCCACCGACAGGAATTGCATCACATGTCAGCCCTTAGCAGCGGTGATTTTCCTGTTCCAGGTCAGCCTGAATGCCTAGGTGCATCCTAAGGATGACAAGCGCCAGAGCAGGAGACACAAGGGCCGTGCAAAGGGCAGTCTGGTATCTGGAGACGCACCAGCAGTTCATATGGCCTGAGCCTGCTAGGTGACGGGCACCCTGCGGGCCTGCACTGAGACCACAGCCCTCACACCCGTGAAACACGCTCCCGTCTGCATCTCGCAGGAGAGGGACCCAGCCCAGCAAGCCTGGCAGGTACGCGGCTGGTGCCGAGCCCACGCCGTCCCTACCCTTCTCCACGAGCTGCCTCCAGCGCCGGGCCCACTCGGTGAGCTGCAGCGCGTAGGCCTTCTCGATGCGCGCGCGCTCGTGGAGACAGTTCATGAGGTCGCTGCACAGGCGGTGGCCATCGTCGATCCTCTTCACAGTGCGCTTGTAGTTCCCGACCTAGGAGACAGACAGCGGGGCTGTGAGGCAGGTGCCAGTCTCCGCGGGGGTGGCAGTCTGCCCCTGCTGCTAGACCAGGGCCCCCATGCTCACCCTGGCACTGCGCTGCTTCTGCTTTAACAACAGAAACACAGTCAGGGAACGGGGGGTCTCTAGATGAAGCCCAGGCCAGGGGATCACGCAGGAACCCACGGGCAGGGAGGAAGGCAGAGCCTCAAAGTGCAGGCCTCCGGGTGCCCGGGAGGACTCACACACAGCTGGGGCAGCTGGGGACGGCTTCCCAGAGTTGGTGACATCTGAGAAGGCAGAACTAAAAATCAGGCTTTGTCAAGGGCCAGGTGAATTTTCCCTTTTTTACCACATATGAGAGGAGAAAGTGGCTAACCTAAATTAGCAATCATGAATGAATAACTGAAAAAGTGCTAGGATAATTGGGGTGGAAATCAAAATGCTTACTATGCGTCATTCTTTGAGTTGCTGACATGAAAGGTATGAGGCAGCTGTCACCGAGCACCACAGGACACAGGACAGAGAAAGGACCTATTACCCCACTGCCCTTATTCTCTATCTCCAAACATCACAGCCACCTCTCACCGCGCTGCCTTTTCCTGCTGCCCCTCCCCGGGGTAACCCAGCACTCTGTCTACACTCAGCCTGGTGGCTTCTCCAGGTCACGCGGATGTGTGCCTGACTTCGTACAAAAGGTTGCTGTGCCCCTCTCTACAGTGTGGCCCCAGACACTCTCAGGTCTCTCTGTCCTAAGTGGAGTTAGCCATGTGAGGAGAGAGGAGAGTGAGAGGCTGTCGGGAAGGTGACAGGAGACCTTGCAAACGGACAAACCCATGAGCCCTGTATGTATGCCAAGGGCAGAGAAGACGGCTGTGGCACTGCAAGGAAGAGTCCTTGAGCCCAGAGTTGGGCAGGCCAAGGTGACGACCCCCCTCCTACGGGATCCTGAGTCCTGCCATCAGCAAAGACCGCCAGAGGCCGTGAGCCTGGACCTCCCTCCCTAGAGGCTGCGACTGCTCAAGGGTGGGACACCTTGGGAGCTGGGTCCTTGGTCCTCCTCTCCGCAGCCCAGCTGCGGCTGGGCAGGCCTCCTCAGCAGGCTGGCAGCTGGGCAGCTCTGGGGCACACAGGGCTCATGCTGAGCTGCCATCCACGATGCGGAAGCCCCTCCCACCACCAGCGACATGAAGGTGCTGGTGGCAGGGGGAGCAAGGTAGTCACGGCCCTCATCAGCCTTGACGGTGGTCACGACACCGCGACCCAGGGTGGGTGCTTGCCTTCTGCATCCCAATAGCCCATTGGAACCTGTGGTTCTGGATCTGTGCTGAGGAGACACTCAGAACCAGCGCCACGGGAGCAGCGGCTGGCAGCGGGGCTGCCTGCCTGTGCCTGTGGGGGTGGGGGCAGTCCTGAGTGCTGGCCCTGTCCCAGAGGCAGCACCAATGACCTCTTGTCACTGCAGGTCTTTTATCTAGCTTTGCTCCAGCTCTCCTGCCAAGCCAGGAGAGTGCACTTCACTGCTGTGTGGCTGGTGACATGTCTATCACTCTGGCCCCCTTGCCGTTGGTGTGAGGTGTTTCCTGGGAAGATGTGCCTGCCTTGCCACTGCATTTGAGCTCTGGTCTGGTCGCCCCAGGTAGGCTGCTGCCAGCCAGGTGGGCGGAGAGCACCCACACTCTCCCAGGTGCATTCATTTTGCTCCTGCAGAAGCAGCTCCTCAAGCCCAGGGGCTCCATCCTTTCAGAGTCCAACACACGGCAGCTGCTCAATAACATGCAGCTGTTTTCTCGGTAGAGGTCCTGTCATGTCATCCAGGCTGGCCTCCAACCCCTGGGCTCAAGTGATCCTCCTGCCTCAGTGCCCTATGCGCTAGGACTAAAGGGCAAGCCACCATATCCAGCTAAGTATGTACTTTTAATGGAATGCAGTATTCATCTCAAAGTCAATCAGTGACCTTTTTACCTAGAACGTAGGAAAGAAAAGACCTTGATAGAGGTTTGAGCCTCTTGCCCATCTTTTTGAAGCTTGGGCATTTGCTCAATGACTGATTGCTTATCTTTTTTTGTTGTTTATTCTTTTGGGGGACAGGGTCTCACTGTGTAGTGACACCTGGCTAGCTTTGAACCCACTACATAGCCCAGGTTGGCCTTGAACTTGCAGCAATCCTCCAGCCTCCCAAATGCTGTGATAACAGGCGTGCGCCACCACATCCAGCCACTTGTCTCCTTTAAATTGCAATAGCAGATGGTGTTTGATTTCAGACAAAAATCACACATCTAATTAGTTTTGGCAAACTACTTCATGCCAGTCCCTGACAAACACCAGGACGTTTCCTCTCCATCCACCCCCGGAGCCTCCTGCTTCAGGGAGGAACCTAGAGGGCACAAATGGCTGCTTTGTTGCCTGCTCTGGCAGCCTCTGCTGAGGCTGTGACCCCACTTTACCTTTAGCCTGAGGACCTGCCCATGATCACACAGCTAGCTGACTGCACGGCTGGGACAGAGAGAAGTGTTCTTTCCGCAAACCTACAACTGCCAGAAAGTGCCAGTGCTTTTGCTGTGGGGACCAAATCTGACCAGAAGTTGCCTTTCTTCTAGGCAGTCGGCAGGCAGACAGGGTGGCTCGGGAGGAAGGACGTCCATCAGCAGGCGGCAGTTCTGCAGCCCACAGGCAGATGCTCCCCCGGCCCTCTGGGTAGCCGCCCACACTGTGCAGAGGAGGTCACATCGCACCTGTCAGTGGCCCCACGCAAGATTCAAAAGCAGAGCTGCATCTCAAGCTGAGCCCAGTATGTATCATGTCACTCCCAGTCACACAGTGGCTAAACGTACAAAGAAACATGGACAATGGACAGACGGGAGGACCTCTGACCTCTGCAAGCAGCGAGGGAGCCTAGCCCACCACGCTCACTGAGAGCTAGGGCACACCTGGGCTGCCTAACACACAGCACCGCCTCTTCTCTGCTTCCTTCAAGATCTGAGTGCAAGCGCCTGGCGGGTCTGGGGTACGTCTGTCTCGTCCTCATCTCCACCAGAAGCACAGAGGCGGTCGGGCACCAGCGGCCCAGACTCTGAGTCCTCCAGAAGAGGCGAGCATTACCTCCCAGAAGCTGTCGCTGCACACTTCTACTCCAACGGAATCGTCATAAGGGACAGACATCTCTCCAAAGGGGGAGGGCAGCCACGAATGCTAAGGTTCAGGGTCCACTCCAGAGGCTTAGAATCTGCAGGAACACCTAGGAGAGAAAACCACAGACTGCTGTGCTTTTTACATTCCCAAGGCAAAAAAGCAAGTCATCCCCATCTAAGAACTTCCCATTCCCACCTCTGCTTTCCACACAGTGCAGTCTAAAATGTGTCCCTCAAGTGGGAGGAAGCACTAAACTGACCAGCTCTGGCACTGATGTGTGTGCTTCATGTTACCAGGGAGACCTCACCATCTTCTGAAAACCCTAAAGCACTCACTGAAGAGTAGTTCATATTCTCAGGCCCACGCACTGCTACCCTCACTGAGTGACTGTCCTGACCAAGACAGGAGAGGCCCATGCAGAGAACAGGCCAAGCAGGCAGTCTCTGGTCCGAGGCTTGCCCTAGGGGAGCCGCCATACCCATCCTGCTCCAGCAGCATGAGGACTGGCAGGAGACCTGGTGGGCAGGATCGCTCCCAGGTTCCACCTCCGAGCCCACCCCTCCAGAGTGCCCGCTGCACACCTCAGCCACCGAAGCCCCAGATTCCGATCCCCCGAGTGAGGCTCAGCTAGAAAGAGGAAGATATTCTGGTCGCTTCTGAGTAATGGTCAGGGATCTTCAGTCCAGGCTGGGGCGAAGGGGTGATCACTTCCTCTCTGGCCCCGTCTGCGGCCCAGATGAGACCGCTGCCTCTCCTTCCTTTCCTGCAGCCTACACTCCCCAGCCAGCAGATCGGAGCCCCAGCATAGCAAAGGCCGGGGGAAGAGGGCCAACAGCGCAGCCTGTCCTCCTGGGGCACCTGCAGAGTCAGGGCTTTGTTCTGAGAACTCATTTGTCTTTGTAGTAAGCGGCACTTTATTGCCTCCTTATATACAGTTGTATCTAGAAAACACACACAGTCCCAGGTCAGCCTAGCAAGCAGTACTATGCCTCAAAGGTATCCAAGGACAAGGGAACATGGGTCTCCCCTGACAGGTGACACAGGCAGGAGGCCCAGAACCAGGCTGGAACCTTAGAAGGTGGTCTAACACTTGAGGAACTCCAAGGAAGGTGCTATAGTTGATACACTGTGTCAACCTGAGAAGTTGAGAAGTTTAACTGAGACATTCAGTAGGGAGCCAGGATCCTTACTTTGCAAATATCCTCATCCTGTGCAAAGGAAGGCAAGGAGATTTTCTGAGTGCTACAGCTGCCCTGGGGGTGGGAGGTGGTCTGCATACGCTATGAGGGAGGAGAAGAGGCTTGTGTTTTCCCCTTTTTGCTCTGGCTGCTGCTTTGAAGTATTGCCCCAGTGCCATGCCACCCTGTATTGGAACCAGCTGATTATGGACTGAAACCTCCACAAACAGTGAGCTAAATAGACTTTTCCTTCCTTCATTTTTGGTGCTGGGTGTTTTGCCCCAGCAACCAGTGAAAAGTAACCAAGACAGAAGATGAGGCTCCTTTGGAATCTGGGTACCTGGTCTGCAGCCCACAGCACTGTTACAAACCCCAAGACTTTGGGAATTCTAAGTTTCCATTTGACCTCTTACGTCAAATGGTTCTGAAGCAGCAGGTGTGACGTAATTCCTGAACTTGGGAGGCTGAGGAAGGAGGACTGCTATGAGGTCAAGGCCAGTCTGGGCTACAAAATGAGTTCAATGTCAGCACGGACTACACAGCAAGACTGTGTCTCAAAGATAAGATAAAATAAGATCTTTAAATAGTCTAGAAATATTACTCTCAGCTATTACAGGAACATGTACTTGATGTTTTAATAAAAACACTATTTCTATATAAGATGTCCACACAGCACAGGCCAAAAGAAGATGGAGAATTGCTCCTTACATTCCCAGGCAGTGCTGCCCTGCTGGTCCCAGACCACAAGGACAGCCACCAGAAAGTTGCTTTCAGAAATTACTGTACGAGCTGGGTATGGGGGCAAACGCCTATAATCCCAGCACTAGGGAGGCTGAGGAAGGAGGACTGCTTCAAGTTCAAGGCCATCTTGAACTGTACTAGACCCTGTCTCAAAAAGACAAAGGTAATGAGGCTGTGACTGAGGTAATGAGGATGAAAATGAAAACGCCCTTGGGGAAAACCTCGGACTAAGGAAAGAGAACTCCAGGTCTGACCCCAGCTCTACCACTGACCAACTGGGTGACTGGGAAAACCCCGTCACTTCTCTGGGCCCACGTTCCCAGCTCTGCCTCGCCAGCTTGCAGTGCAGGGGAAACGACATGACTTTTAAGGCCCCAGGACCTCTGGCTGCAGCCCTGAAGGAAGCACTGTTCCTGGCCAGCACCCTGGACACCACGTGTCCTCTCCACCCCCTTCAGCCCCACCCGACTGTTGCAAGGGCTGCGCCATATACACCTGACTGCCGTCACAGCGCTGGGAGATCCGGAAGCACATCTGACAGTAATACCACCCTCAGGGGCCTTGAGTGCCAGCCCGGGCACCAAAGCGGCACTCACACGGCAGCGCCTAAGCCCTGCACCCCCTGCTTTGAGGGCCCTGCAGCAGCCCTGTCTCACCCCGCCCCACAACACCTCAGTCTCCGCTGCTCCCTGCTGCAGGTTCTGCCCTTCTGGTGACTGCTCAGAGCTCCTCTGGCTCACAGCACTGATGTGCCTGACCTGCAGCAGCTCTGCCTCGAGCCAGCCTCTTGATCAAATGAGGAAGAGCAGATCTTCCTCACAAGGCTGTAGGAGGATCAGCAGGGGCAAATGAAAGCTTTCTAATGTACATCCGACACTCCCAAAGTGGTGGCCATTTCTCTTAAAAGCACCATCCAGTTGGGCATGGTGGTACATCTCTATAATCTCAGCTACTTGGGAAGCTGAGACGGGAAGATCCTAAGTCTGAGGCCAGCCTGAATAACCAAGACCCCCATTCTGAAGGGTGGGGATACCATCCACTGAGTTACTGAGCAGCAGTGAGAAATGTCAGAGATCAGAGCAGGATATGGTTTTTTCCTTATTGTTGCTACTGGGATAAACGCTCTTTCTGAGGCTGCCACCCACCACCAGGACCCTGGCACCAGCCCTCTCTCACTCAGAGATGAGGGAGCTGGGCATCATTTCCTGCCTACTGAGACTTCTGCAGGTGCCAGACCAATTTCTATGTCTTTCCACATGCATGCACTTCATTTAATCCTAACAAAAACTCTGCTGAGTTATCAATTATCATCACCTGCCTTGCTAGAGTGGGGAAACCGAGGCACCGAGAGAAGTTCCCCCAAGTAGAAGAGCTGAGATGTAAATAAAGGCCGAGTGGCAGAAGCTGTGCTCTTAACCCCTGGCTATGACCACCTCAGCACAAGCTGAGATCTTCTAGAACAAGGAAAGCAGAAAGCTGAACACAGGCTGCAGTGTGCAGCACCCTCAGGAGCTACCACGGGCGTCTGTCTTGGTGAACAGTCTGCGGCCTCAGCCTTTCCCTTCAGAAGGGCCGTGTCAGTCACAGACGTTGCTCTGGGCCTTCCTTGTCTTCTTGCTTCCCCACAGTGCGCCCGTACACAGACGCTCTCCATTTCAACACGGCCTACCGACCAGCGTTTTCTATTACAGTCTGTGCTGCTGGATGTCCTACTGAGGAAGGCTTCCCCTTGCTTAGGTCACCTGCAGTCCCCTTTAAATGAGGGAGGTGGTTGTGGAGGGTTGTTCCTTTTGAACTCTGAAATGGTATTTGCATGCACACTAGCACACCAGGCAAGTCTCATCTGCTTCCACGCAGACATCCAGCTGCTGCAGCACCCCTTACTGCAAACAGCTTCCTTTCCCTTTTCCACAGCGCCACCTCTGTCCCTCAGCTAGGCTCTGTACTGTGGTGACAACGCCTCACTGTCTTAGTTTCGCACTGCACCATTAGAGAATGTTTGGAGTCCAGACCAAGTCCTCTCCTTTGCTCTTCTAGGCAGCCTGACTACCCCTGGCCTTGGGCATTTCCATGTAAACTGTAAAACCTGTTGGTTCAGCTCCACCAACCAATCCATCCTGCCCAGGGCTTCGTGGACCACTCAGGACCCACGTCTCCCTGGTACCTCCTTCTGTACGGCACCTCCTTCCGTCGTCCCCTTTCGCCACCAGTCCTCCTCTGTGGTCCTGGTGATGGAACCCGGACCTGTGCACGCTCGCTAAGTGCTGTACAGCTCAGCCACATCCCCACCCCTTTTCATTGTTTATTTTGAGACAAGGTCTAAATTACACAAGCTGAGCTTGAATTTGCAATCGTCTTGCCTCAGCCTCTTGAGTAGCTGGCACTATAAGCACAAGCCATTCCCCAGCTCTGTTTTTAACTTGTAGAAATGAAAGCTTAGTCCATTAATTTTCAGCCCTACTTCAAGTAATATGCATATAAAACTACAGCTGTCCCCTAAGAACAGTTTGAGCTATATCTGAATCTCGTTTACTCCTAATATTTCCACAAGTTTTTTTTTTTTTTTTTTTTTTTGTGGAACCAGGGATCGGACTCACAGCCTTGCGCCTGCCAGACAGGCGCTTAAGTCACTGAGCCAAACTCCCAGCCCGGGTTTTTTGAGGCAGGGTCGTACTGTGTAGCTCAGGCTGGCCTTGCTCTCGTGTTGTAGCCCAAGCTGGCCTCGAACTCGCAACAGTCCTCCTACCTCAGCCTCCCGAGTGCTGGGATTAAAGGCGTGCATCACCACGCTCAGCTCTCCACAAGGTATTTTTATTTATGAAAAACTCAAGGTCAGGTTACAAGGTCATAATCTAGCAATAAATAAATAAGCCTGAAAACCAGGTTCTGTTTAGTTCTAAAGTCCACATTCTCCCTATTATAGTACATTATATATAATTAGCAGTTGACCAGTACTAAGAATAAAATGCTATGAAACTATCAAGAGAGTGGGAGCCCTTCCTCCCTGAAGTACAGGCATGAGCTGGAAAGGGGCCTAAAGGCAGATGGGTTCTGCTCAAGGGCACGGCAGAAAGACTTCCTGCCTATAAAGGCAGTCAAGAGGATCAAGGGAGACCAAGGGTATCATGCCCTTCCCTGGAAACTCGGGGAGCTGTGTAAGCTGCAGACTCGGCTCGCAGGCTTCCGGCTCACACAGGGACATCATGCACAGTGAACAGTGAGATTCGTTCTTTTACTACCAGGATTTGATGGGCACATCTGACATAATACAGCACAATGATCAAGCACTATTCCTGGCTTTACGTCACCTCTTAAGACACACTGCCCACACTCAGGCTCTGAGATGGCCAGCAGGGGACTGGAAAGAGCGAGCCCAGGGCACATCAGGTGGCCCATGACACAATGGTCCTATGTCAACCTGAAACCATGAAGAAGGGAAGACCTGCCATTATCAGCTACTGTAGTGAGTCTCATTCATTCATCCAATTAATGCCCACATTTCAAGAACTGGGCTGGCAGTGGGGATACACAGCATACGACTTAGTTTCTTTTAAATGAAATTTAAAAATACAGGTGTGCACAGTAGCTTATGCTCACAGTCCCAACTTCCTGGGAGCTGGGGTAGGAAGATCATTTGGACCCAGGGGTTTGAGGCCAGCATGGGCTACGTGTTGGGATCTCAAAAATAAATAAATAAAATAAAAGATAATAACTAAACTGGACTAGAATAGTAGGGAAAGAAGGAAAGGATCAAATGTTAAATTCTGTCAAATGTAAACAGAAGAAATACTTTGCCCTTTAAGTGACATGGAACTGGTAATAATGTTTGTGGTACATAATGATTACATTCATTGTGGGGAGTTGGTACATGTACCTAACACATCTTAAAATTCTTTTTACATCCTCTTCCCCTTCCCCTCCCTCCATATCTTAGTCCATTTCCCATTTGCAAAAGATCTATCTCCCTGTTTCCTATTCTCTTTTATTTTGTTCTTTGACTTATTTCTACTTTGGGCTTCTCATTTAAGAGGCATGTGGCATTTAAGCTTGTGTTTGATTTATTTCACTTAACATTATGGTCTCAAGGTACAAAACTGGCAATAAAGTCTCCATCATCAAAATAAAACTTCAGATGTCTATTCTAAATATTTGCACAAGAAAAACAGCAACACCCAAGGTTAAACAGTTTTAAAGTTCCAATCAATTTAGACATCATTTTTAATGGACTTATAACTTAGAAAAACTAAAGTAACCACTATTGAGTACAGAGACCTCAGAGAACAAAGTTTGGTAAACACAGAGAAGCCCTCGTGTTCCATCGCCCGAGTGTTTCCACCACAGTTCCTCCCTTACAGTTCCTCTCCAGGTACCGCTGTGCTTCTGCAGGACCGGAAGGTGAGCAGGTATGGGTGTGGTGTGCGAGGACAGCACCTAGAGCTGCAGACTCTTGGGTCTAAGGTGAGAGGAGGGCCCAGGGTGCAGCCTGAGCTCTAAGGGAAAATGGGCTTCCAGAAGACAACATCCCCTCGCATCTAGACAAACGCCGGCACTCAGTTCCAGTATGGAGGCGCACGTGTCTCCCCTCATTCTATTAAGGGCAGAGGCCTGCAGGGGAAGCAGAGAAGCCACACAGGGTATCCGCTCAGCTTCCCATACCACCAGTCTGCTCTTTTTTCATGAACATAGACCGATAACCAAGGGTTTTCAAACATAAAATATAAAGTAAGACCATGAGCGAACAGGACCAAGATCAGCAGGATGACCTTTATTTTAAACTGACTTGCGAGGAAAACAAGATTTCAGGGAACAAGTAAGAAATTCTAATAAATTCTGATAAGAATTCTCCAAGAGAGCCGGGCGTGGTGGCGCACGCCTTTAATCCCAGCACTCGGGAGGCTGAGGTAGGCGGAGCGTTGTGAGTTCGAGGCCGGCTTGGGCCACAACGTGAGCACAAGGCCAGCCTGAGCTACATAGTGCGACCCTGCCTCAAAAAAACCAGGGCCGGGAGTTTGGCTCAGCAGCTTAAGCGCCTGTCTGGCAGGTGCGAGGC
>RJWM01005205.1:0-94242 GCA_004363535.1 Dasyprocta punctata | reverse complement strand
AAGACTGGAGTCAGGGTGCGGCAAGCGGAGGCCAGGCGGACCCCGTCCTGATGGGAGGAAGGAACTGCCCAGCCCCTGCAGCCCTGCACCTACACACTCAGCACGGGACGCTGCTCACAGACGATTTCAGGGGAGGCCGGATCCGGAACAGGAAGAACATCTCATCTTCAAGGCAGCACCCTGCCTGGGTGGCTACACGGGGAACAAGAGGGGGTGTCTGTGTTATCTCCAGGGAAGTTCACCTCGCTCTGTGTGCCAGCTTCCTGAGCTGTGCACACTTCTCACGGGGCCCTGGCAAACTCAGAGAGGCAGTGACCTTGTCCTGGATACCTGAGGGACAGACAGCTTCGCTTCCAACACTTTTTCACAATAAAAACACAGACTATCTTTCCTCCCATCCTTACTTCCTGCTTTGCTTCCTTAAGGAAGCTGTCAGACTGCTCCTATTACAGTAAATGCATCACAGCATGAGGACACACAGCCAGATTGGGAAGGTGCCCCCTGGACATTCTGCTCCTGGTCAGTCCAGGAGTGTTGATCATGAGTCCATTCAAGGGAGATAACACATCTGTGTGTTGTCCTCTTAGGCACACATCCTCTTACAGCCATGGCATTTCTGAGTGACACATCACTGTGGTTTAGAATTAGATCAATTCATTCCGAGGAGTACTTTGTAGTCCGTTTTTCATTATTCCCTTTCAACTGTCTTTGACAATTAGCACTTCAGTTGAGTATCATACATGAGTCACACAGTAAAGAAAGAATCGGCTGCAGATAGGATTTGAATTTCTCTTTTTAAAACATATTTATTTGCAAAGATAAATGTAGGTAGTGGGAACTGCACAAGGATTTTTTTTTCTCTCGAAGTAGGGGATTTTAAGATTCATCAGCGGATGCATAAAATCCTGCTGTGATGAAGCCATGAAATGTAACTCAATCAATTGGTCTGAATATTTTGAGTTTGTCTTTCTTGATTTTGCTGGTATCCTTCTTGTCTTCAGACCATCGAATATACATAGAAGAACTAAAAGTTAAAAGTAATAAAAAAATAAGACTTGAAAAAGCACACTGAGCTTCCCTGTCAGCAGCAGTTCCATTTTATATGTCAAGATTAATATTTCACACATACTAGCTCATTAAAAAAGTAACCTTGGAACACTGTGTCAGGTGGAGATATTTTTTAAGATGTGCTGGAAATTATGCAGCCATAAAGAGCATTCCCAGTAATTATCTTGGCACTCACGTTATGCTGACCGTTTTGTCACCAAGTTGGGGGTAGCGGAGCAGAGCGGTCCCTTCATGCTGCCTCGTGCACTGCTGTGCTCCATTTTTCCTTCAGACTCATTTGTACCATGCTTGTATTTATGCAAAACAGGGTAATGAGGTAGCCAAAGGTTACAGAGGGTGCAAAGGGCTTTTGGATGATGAGAGCATTGGTAGGTAAGGAAGCCAGCCTCAGGCTGTCTGAAATTGAAATTTGGGATGAAATTAATAACTCAAAGTGAGCATATGTAATTTTATAGTAAGACTTCTCTAGGGTTGCAACTACGTAGGTAAGATAGAAAACACAAAGTTCAGGGCTAGACAACCATCAGCAACACTTTGTGGGGGAGGCAAGTAGAAAGGGAAGGTGGGTGCTCATTATTCAAACATTCCCAGGATATGATTAATACCCGAATGTATAGAACGCGATTGCCTGTATGTCGTCCTAGGGATCAATAATGATCCCGCACAGGTTTTTGCATTCAAGGAAACGGACGTATCTGGGAAAGCTCCAAAGCAAAGCAAGACGCTGACTGGCACTGTGCCTATGTTTATCCTTAATTTCATTGCCTTTCAGGACCAGAAACGTTGAGATAATTTCCCTGTGTCTGATTAAAGATGTGCTGCAGTTCTGATTTTTATCTTTCGGGAGGGCATGTTCAAAGGAATACTCCAAGAGGGAAAAAATGTGAATGAGCAACAACAAATAAGCTAGAAAAAGATACTTGGGGGACATTACAGAATGGCCCCTGAAGATACTAGACTATAGCTTGGTGATCACAATCCTGGACACTAATGACAAATTAGCATGATAATATAAAATACAATCCTACCCTTCTCCCAAATCATGTTTGCCCTTCCAGTGTGGGATGCTGTACATGATTACATTTTGAAATATGTATAATATCTTGATAAGATCAAGAGAAAAAGACTAAATTGACTAGGAGGATTGAGAGTTTGCCTGAGATAGCCAACCAGAATTCGTAAGCATTATAGTATGGAAAGTAATGGCTAAACCATGAGTGATTGGCTGTTACAAGTTACACTGGTGCTGGAAGTAATTATCTAGTAAGATCTGCGTTTTAAAATACTTAAACACTAGATAAGTTAAAGGTTTCCTTTGTACAAATGGAAGACGATAGGACATCAGCGATCTTTCGATCAGGCGGAGGCTGAACTGGAGTCCTTTCTCATGCTGCAGGTGGCACCAGGTTCCCCTCCCAGCTGTGCTCCTGTGAACTGTGACAGCAGACAGATGAGTGACACGGTCTCTAGATTCCGTCCCAGAACCTGTTCTCAAGGTGCTGCCTGAGTGGCCGTGACGGCCCCTTGATAAGGGCCAAAGCCGTGTACTGGAAAAGCAGCAATTGTCAGCTGGTCTCTGTCTTTTAGAAGAGATAGGTAGTCCATGACACAACCAAAAAGAGCAAAGGTATTAAAAAAAAATGTCTTGGATTTTTAAAAAATAACTTTTGGCTACAAGTTCCGTTTTTCCTACCTCTCCAAAGAGGCAGCCAGAAGCTAAAGGGGGTGGGGGTGGGGGCGTACTGAGCTTTTATAACTAATACTGCCCACATTATGGTCTCCGTTCTACTCCCAATCTAATTTCCCATGATTCAATCCCTAAATCAAAGTGAACTGTATTTTTCTCTCTACAAATGCCCATTTTCAGGCTCTTCAGCCTCTAACAGCATTCTAACTTTCTCTTTTACTGGGGGGAAATTATCTGGTTTCCAGTTTGGCAGAGAAATAAAACAACAGGTGCAGCTTTAACTTATTACTGCCAAACCACCAAGTCCGGATGTCTTCTCTTGCTTCTTTGTTTTATTATTCAAGGTCTTTCATATTCTCCAGAGACCACTCCTTTCTGCCTTGCAGTGGTCATTTTCCTGTTGGTTATTTTCTTTTTTATAAAAATTTGTATCCTAACCTTATATTCTAGATCTCTGGTATCAGTCCTAGAATGTGTTCAAATTTCATCCACTGGAAAGATGCCCACTTCTCTTATTCCCATTCTCCTGGTATATTCTTTTTACTTGTAGTTAATGTACGACCTTTGCAATGATAAGCAGGTAATACTTATATAATTAGCTATTTAAAGCTTTCCTTTCCTCTTAATAAAATTTTTAAGAAGAAAATACTGATTTGGCTTAACTCACTACTTACTGAATATCCAAGTATCTAGACCAGTGTCTGGCCCATTGTAGGGTGGAGTCAATATATATTTAAAGACCAATCAATGAGTGAGTGAATAAATGTATGAACCTTGTTTTTTCTTAGGATCTTTGCTCCTATTGTTCCTTCCGCGTGATCAGAGTGCTTTTCCTTATCACCTGTTTTTCTTATCTCCATCCTCCGCAGTGATCAGTGATGCTCAACAGTGGGGAATGCTGCTGCCCAGCTTCTGGCACACCGGAAGTGTTCCCTGAGGTCTGCGAGTGAGAAGAGCGCCCCCTGCTCGGAGCCGTCCCTGTCTGCGTCTGTTAGTGACTCACACTTTGGTAACTGCTGTGCTTGACAGAGACATCGTCGGGTCCTCCACAAGGGCACACCTTTTACAGGAACAAAACTCAGTACAGATTGTGCTAATGCATTTATTCACTTGTTCTTTCACAAAAGAGAATTTACTAGGTACCCACCAAGGCCCATGATAGAAAAAAGATGGGATAGAAACATCGTTTCCATCTTTAACCAACTCAGGGAAAGTAACACAGAAGAACACAGGCAGCACATTAGTGTGATAGGACTCTTGCTCTGTCCACAAAAGGATCCGCAGAGCACTAAAGGATGAGTAGAAGCTAAGCCTAAGCTGAGGAAGCAGAGAAAAAGCCTGGAACTAGCCCTAAAGGTGAGTCGGAGCTTGGCAAACGCGGGGGTCAGAAAGGGGCAGGTGGACCAAAACTCAGTGGGGAGGCAGGGGGACCTGGAACCAGAGCCACCAAGGCCAAGGGGAACCATTGGGGTGGAGAATTAAGTGAGTGCAATGGTGCTTCAGGATGTTATTTCTCCCTGCAAAAATGATAGTACAAATAAATTGCTACATAGGGATGTATATAAAACATCCCTTGCTTCAAAAAAAATAGCTTTACAAGGCAATTCCCCCCTTTTAAAATGAGACACAAAATAGAATATATACATATTTATATATACAAATATAAATTCATAGATGTATATATACATACACACACATATGAATGACAAGAACTTCCAGGAGAACATAGAAGTTGAACTTGCTCATGAGTTCTTGCTTCAGGTTTATGTTTTCTGAGATTTACATTCACTCTGGGTAATGTGTATTGTGCATCTTGTCCTTTGGTCATTTTTTCCTGTAAGATTTTAATAGTCTTTTCAGGTTGTTTAGAATTAATGAGGCAAATGTCCTCAATCAAGAAGCAATTTAAGAACATGCTGCTAATTTCAATGAGTTCTGTAAATGAACTAATTTAATACCAGTTGACCTTTTTGTTTGGGGAGAATGATTTGTGGCTGTATTTTCCTGATTTGTGCCTATAAGCCTTGGCAATTCGAATGGGCATTTAGAGCCCAGGTATGGCATTAATCATACCATAAGATGGGTACCTGTCCAGGGGGTCACTGTAACAGTCACATCAGTGAGCACCTGGAGGATGTCTTTTTAACAGGAAGTGTTGATAATATTGCTTAAAATGGAAAGCTATAGAATAGAGAATGGCGTCTTAGTTACTTTTCCGTAGCTGCTGAGACAAAACACTTGTCACCCAAAATGAAGGAAGGAAAGGTTTATTTATCTTACAGGTCTTGGAGGTTTCAGTCCATAATCAGCTGGCTCCAAGGCAGGCTGGCATGGCACTGAGGCAACACTTCAAGGCAACAGCTGAGCAAAAGCAACCAGAGTAAAAGGGGGCAAAAGCAAGCCTCCTCTCCTCCCTTATATTATACACAGGACATTCCTCCCCACCCCCATGGTGGGTGTAGCATTCACAAACTTCCTTGCCTTCCCTTGCACAGGATGAGGATGTTTACAAAGTAAGAACCCTAGCTCCCTGCTGAGTCTCTCAGTTAAACTTCTAACCTTCTCAAATTGACACAATGAACAGGTAACTGCTTGTGCTCTATACCCCAGGATGTGGAGCTGCTGAGTTACTTAATTAAACTTCTAGGCTTCTAAAGTTGACACAATATATAAACCATAACAAACAGTGATATAGATCGTGCAGGAAGATGCTATAAGTGATGCTATAAAATTTTAATCCTGTTCTAGAACTTGTGCTGCCCTATTTTTCATTTGTTTTACCCTCTTTGGAGTTAGGTTAGTACTGATTATTTTTTAATTTCATTGTTAGTATAGAGAAAAATCTTACTTTCTAGATAAAATTGAATCATGCTTGTCTTAGTTACTTTTCTAAAAACATTGCTGAACCAAAATATCCAATACTCAGAGTTAAAGGAGGAAAGGTTTAGTGGCTCACAGCTTGTAGAGGTTCAGTTCATAATCACCTGGCTGGAAGGTGGGCTGACATGGCAGAGGGGCATCGCAGAGGAGAAACAGCCCGTGGTACGGCAGGACAGGCAGAAGGCAGCCAGCAGCAGGGACAATAGCAAGTCTCTTTCTGTCCCTTGTATTTTGTCCCTAAGGGATGGTAGCACTACACCTAGGGTGGGGCACCCTTCATCCTGGCATTACACGAGGAATCAATAGCAGCATCACATCCTTAACCCCGACATCACGTGCTCTATATCCAGCTGCCTCTGAAAATCTCCACCCGTGACCACGTGAGACTTTGGGGAGACAGCTACCCAAAGCCACAACAGTGTTAAATGATGGTTTGATCATCATGCCTTTCCTCCTGTTACGCACTACTTTCTCTAGCGAAGACTCCGTGTTTCTGTAATGTTTTCTCTAGAATCAAGCTATCAGTAAAAATAGGTCTTTTACTGAAGGTTTTCTATGAAGGGTTTGCCTTAAACCAGCAAATCTACAGGTGTACAAGCAAGGAGAACATTTTATGAAGCCATCATACCAATGAAAGGATAAAATATCATTTCTGCCACTGAAGCAGTTTCCATTTAATGGGAAAGAATTGTTCTAAGTATGGTTCAGCACTGTAGAATCAAGGCTGAGTCAGCAGCTTTCGAGAGCCCAGTAAACTCAATCTTCCCCCAAAATAAAGGACAGGGAGAACTGAACTGATCCACTCAGGGCAAGGTAGACTTTGTTTTAAAGAAGGTAAAACAACCTTAAAATAAATTATTAATAAAATGAGTACATTACAAATAAGAACTATTCATAAAAGCAACACTTCATCAACAGAACAGGAGAAGAAAAACCACAGGGAAGGAAAATGGCACACATTTATAAGTGCTGAAAAGGGCTTGTGTCAAGAATAAAAACAGAATTCCTACAATCCCATAGAAAAATGGCCAAAAGACTTGAAGAAGCACTTTGGAAAAGAGGAAATTCAATGGCCAGTGAGAATTTGAAAAGAAGCTGAAATCTTTTAGCAATGAGGACCCTGCAAATTGAACCATTATATACCACTGTACGCCTACCCAATAAGCAACACTTCACACTCTTAACAGTGCCTTCCTGGTTGACCTGAACAGAGGAAAAGAGTATCATTCCTACGCTGCAGGTGGGAGAAGAACTTGTTAAAACTCCATTGAAAAACAACTTGACCTTAAATACAAAAGCTGAAGATACAAGTACTTTGTGATTCAACATTTCCTCTCCAAATTGAAAAAAAGACATTCACGTATTTTTATTCACAGGGCTGTTGCACTTTTAAAAATCTGGAAGAAAAATTTTTGTTGTTGTCAAACGGCAAACTGACAGGTAACTGTCAGGACAACTGCAGGTAACTGAGAATTAGGGAACAGATAACGGGAGCCTCTTCTCAGGAAAAGAAGGAGAGAGAGGCTCTGAGAAGAAGAAACTGAAGAATGCTTGGATTTTGGTGCTCTGCAGGGCAATTCCTCTTATTTTTGTGAGATACAAACTAGAATGAGGAAACGATTTCTTCAATCAGATCCTGTGACCTAACAAACCAGTGCTGCCCAAAATGTGGAAGAGAATAGATGGGGCTGCCCTCCTTCACCTTAGATTGTAAAGGGATAAACAATTTATTTAATACGATGTTCGACACGTGATATAAAACCTTCTGTATATAAAAACCTCATGTAATCACCACATTAGATAAAATCTCACCCTCACCCCAAGTATAATGGTCTTACTAAACTTTACTTTTTTAGATAACTTTCTTTATCAGTACATCTTTGCAGCTGGCA
Organism: Dasyprocta punctata; assembly: GCA_004363535.1. Taxonomy (NCBI): domain Eukaryota; kingdom Metazoa; phylum Chordata; class Mammalia; order Rodentia; family Dasyproctidae; genus Dasyprocta; species Dasyprocta punctata. Next base: position 86,715 of record RJWM01005205.1, on the reverse strand, counting down.
ATGTTTATATTCCTTGTGGGGAGTTAGAGCACCTACATCACACAACTTACTCTCTTTCTCATCCACTTTTCATCCCTCCCTACTCTCCATCCGTCTCTTAATCCCCTTCCTTTTTGGGGTACATGTTTGCAGTACATAACGTTTACATTCCTCCTGTGCAGTTAGTGGATGTGCACAGCAGATCTTAATTATTTTCTTCACCCTCTTTTGTTCTCCTCTTCCTCCCCTCAATCTCTTGATCCCCTTCCCATTTAAGAAAGATCTAGCTCCCTGCATCCATTATCTATGTTTTATTTTGTTCTTCATTTACAATTTGGGCTTCTTAGGTAAGAGAAATCATGTACTATTTAAGCTTGTGTCTGATTTAGTTCACTTAACATGGTCTCAAGGTTCATCCATTTTCCTACAAATGATTCAAGTTTATCTTTCTTTATTGCAGGATAGTGTGTAAATACCACATATTATGCACCCATTCCTCTGTTGATGGACTTATAGGGTGCTTCTGAGATTTAGCTGTTATGAATTGTGCTACTTAAACATGGGAACGTATGCATCACTGCACTACAATGTCTTTAACTCATTCGGGAAGATACCTAGAGAGGAAATAGCAGGTCAAATTGATTTCTAGTTTCAATTTTCTTGAGGATCTCCACATTGACAAATTAAATTTTATAAAATATTATCCTTTTTTGAAAAAAACTAGTGCCTAGGAAAAAGGCAGGACTAGGAAAAGTTGTCCAGGATTACAAAATTTGTAGGTGGTAGGGCTAGAATTCAAACCCAGAGTTATGATTCTTACATAACACACATATGTGGACACAACCTCTTTTCCTTTGAGCTACAGGCCAAAATAATATGCCAGAGGAACTTGAGCAGAATGCTTTAAAACCTTGCTTCCCCAGAAAATTTATGATTTGCAAAAAATAATAGTTCTTAGGTCTTTTCTCTTCCCTCCTTTAAGGCATTATTTTTGTCAGTAGAGAAAAAAAGTAAGGGAGCAGTTAGTTCAACTCTAACTTTCGCTTTTCCGCTTCCCTTTCACCACCTCCTGTGCCTCTGTGTGTGTGTGTGCGTGGGGGTGGGGAGGGGATGCAGAAACAGAGGTGGAATTCTTCTTTTTCCAGGGGAGCAGGTTATCTTCAGAAAATGGGAATAGTTTCCGAGTAGGTAAAACAGGTTAATGAAGAATTTCCTGAGCTTAAAGGAAGTCCTTGTAAAGACACACACATATACAGATGATCCAGCACTTACCAGGTGACTGCGTTCACTGGGTTGAAAACTTGAGCCTACTGAAGGCCGAAGCTTAGCACTCTGTAGAGTGCGGGTTGTTTCTCCTTGTGTCAGTGTGGCAGACTTGGAACTACACCTCGCTGCCATTATCTGACATAGCTAGTCTAGGAAAAGATCAAAATTCAAAATCCGACCATGGGATTCTAATGGAGAAAATATATATATCTGCATTGTTTGTGCAGCACCATAAAGCTGAACAGTTCTGTAACACTGCAGGTCTCAGTGTGACTTCCTTGCTCTGTGGCCTGAGCAAAGCCTAGGTTTGGTCAGGGTTCCCTGACCACAGACCGGAACCCACAGCCCTCAGAGGGAACATTACGACTGCCTCTGTCAACAGTGAAATCCTAGCTGCGGCTGTGTCAGGTATACAGAAGAAAAAACTATGCTTTGTGCTCTAATGTAAACAGCTAAGGAGTCCACGTTGGCTGCTTCATCTGCATTTCCCCCTCGCAAACCGGCCTAAAACAGCGGGCAACTTGTGGGAGACACCGGTTTAGGAAAGAGCGTCCCTGATCTCCCAGAGCAGTCAAATGGGAGGGAACAGCGGTATTTTGGGCAACGTGCGAAACACATGAACTCAGAAAGTGAAGACTTTTGCAAGAGGAAAGCCGACTTCGGTTGAGGATGCAAAATTTTCCCTTTGAGCACAAAATTAATCCCATCACATTCTAGGTGTTTTCCTCTGTCCGGGGAATTCGTCTGTTTTTAAGTGACATGTATCACTCACACTAAAAGCAATAACCGTCATCAGCGACAGAAAGTCACCTGGGACATCATCTTAACCACTGAGGCGGCTGTGGGGACGCCCCGAGAAAGTCTAATGCGTCCCCTTTTAATAAGGAACGTGTCAGACAGGCTGAGGACAGATTTCACTGCTTCGCAGCATAAACAGAAGCTTTTCAAGAAGAAATTCAGCTAGTCCTTCAGTCTTAATGTTCTTTGATTATTCACGTTGATTTCAAGTGACACAGCTACAAAAATAGATGTTAATCATGCTAACCAGCTCTCCAGCCAAGCATCCTAAGCATACAGTCTGGAGAAAACCACATTAAAACAGCAAAAACAAAGGCAGGGATGACGGTATATGAATAAAAGGTGCAAGGTGTGTTTTATTCTGGAATCTTAATGTAGTTTTCCGGGGACCTGCAACTGATCTTTCTTTGAAAGGTAATTTCACAGAAAATATAAGAAATGAGACATAAGGAACATTCTTTTACATTTTACCCAGTTTTGACTATGTATCCGAAGTCCAAATGATTCCTAGTCCCTTAAATTACTTTTTTTTCTTTTCCCTGGCTTTTTTTTAGCCATGAATTTGACTTTTATCTATCTCATTGATATCCATCCATAAGTCAAATGAGCGATATCCATTTTTTTCTATTTCCCAAGGGAATTATCAGGAGACCAACTGATGAGACAGAATTACATCTATAAACTCACATGCCGGCCTCTTAAAAAGCTTAGGTAGTCTCCACGTTTTTATAGATTTAAATCGGGTGGATAGATTCATCTACATATGCTTCTAGCACGTCTGTGTGTAGTATGTTTCGGAATACTCCCAGCATTCGGCACTTTGTCTACGGTGCCGGAGAACGCAGTGAACACCGGCTGTGGAAGGCCCTCTGGCGTCGGCGCGGGGAACTACAGGCTGGCGGTCTCGGGCAGGGCTTCCTCATCTCCAGAGACCGGGACAGTAAGGGAACTCTTGCTGGTTGTTTTTATGGGACGTCTAAATTTTGCAGGGTTTCTAGGTGGCTGCCGAATATGTTTGAGCTGCCGCCCGACTACGATGGTATCGGACGATTTCTGGTTTTGTATTTCTGCAGTCCTGCACCGGTTCCGTCTCAGAAGGCTCCAGTGGATCGTCCCATTTTCCTTCCGAGCCCTCTGCTCATGTTGCATTTGTCTTCACCCTGTGCAGAGCTGGGGTGACCTCTAAGGTTAATATCCAGTCCTCAGCCCGCCCATTCTGCCACTTTTAAATTAATGAAACCCTGATGATTAGCTAGGGACACAGACCACTTCCTATTCTTTTTGGCATAAAGAAAAAATAATAATAAAACAATGTGCTTCATAAAACCTGTGTCTAATTTTCTAGTGATGACGACATGTATTTATGATCCTAAATGGAGTAATCTTCGGTGGGAACAATTCCTTCGCATATCTTACTATGTTCAGTGTGATAGATCTTGACCCCAGAAAAGTCTCCCTGTCCTCTTGGTGAAGTTTTCAAAGCAAAAACCCCAGAAAGGATAAGCAGAGAAGTTTTTTTTTTTTTTAAATCATATTTGATTGTTTAAACTGGAAACAAATGGACTCATTCCGTTACTTTTCTCTCTTCTCATTTGTTTGTTTATAGACCCAAAAGGACTCATTCAGCATTGGTTTTTATAAAGCAGGGATCTGGAATTTAAATAGACCTGAAATTAATATTGCTTTCTTTGGCAATTGCTTTTTTTCTCACGGTATGATAGATGATGTCACTGATTCAGTCAGCTCAGGGAAATAACTTTTGTCACCTAACTAGCTCTTTTCAAGCTTTGTGTTTCAGCCTCACGAATCCTGAACAGGAAATGGAGGTGCCTGGTGGCTGGGGTGTCTCCCTTTTGTTCCTTTTCCTCCCACTGAGAATCTGAGAAGCTCTGGGTGGATCAGTTTCTCTACAGATAATTTCAGATATAGGACAGGCAAAATTAGTGGGGTCCCAGAGCCTAATAGCTCCCTTTTTGATGCTTCAGATGCCTCTTCATGCCTCAGATTTACCATTGAAGAAGGAGACAATATGGAAAGGGAAAGAATGATGATTTTTTAAAAAAATTGTGGCCACTCTCTAATGGCTTGCTCTACTAGAAGTGAAGCATTTTACTATGAAAATGGATGGGACGCTTTCTGCCTCGCTGGAATGTCAGGAAGTGTAATTCATTAGTGGTTTGAAAAGTGCTTTGAGCTAATGGAATAAAAGGCATTGGAGAGATTTGAACTAATATTATTAAAAATGAAAAATTGCAACAGAGGAACTTATTTCCCCTTGAACATAGACATCAATTTTGAGTCTTAGCCTAAACAACCAGATCGAGGAGGGAAAATACCAGTGACTCACCAGAACACTCCATCTACTTCTTTCCAAATCACCAACCTGACAGATTGTGTTTTCATACCAAGTCGTGTAAATCCATTTCTTCTCGGTTTTATTTATAGGTCTGGTATTACATAAAGGTGTAAAAGTCTATAAGGTATGATCAAAAACTATAGTGAATGTTTAATTTAAAAAAAAATTACAGTAAATGATACTTTGCCATTAATCAACTTCAAAATACTCCTCCTCCCAACCCACTTCACTCTTCATTCTTGTGACTTTCTGAGCCCCTTTTATGTCTTTAGGTGTGTTCTTATGGTCCTCTCGATGCTCTGATTCAATTCAAAATGTGAATTTACACAGTTATTTTGACAAAAGGGAAGAGCAGAGAGTGGCCGGATCAGGCGAAGAAGGTGACGGAGGACATACAGAATTGTTTGTATGAGCTTGCCTTTCCCTTGGATAGCATTTGGCAGAAGCATTCACTACATTTTTGATCATACTTCCCAAACACACAGAAGAGGTCTTCTAGAACCGCTTCAAAAAGTGGCAAGGATAAGGGGATAAGTGTGTTTGAAGTGAAGGGCAGTCTATTGAGAAGAGTTGATGGTGATGTATCTTTTACTATATTGCATTGAACAAATGTTAAACCTTCACCATATATTTTGATCACCCCTTGTGTATTATATGGTGTACCTTCTTCAATTACCTTACCTGGCATTTCCTCTGTAACTCTCTTGGCATGTAAGAATCACATCCACTCGTTTTAGCCTTGCCTTATACAAACCCTGAAAATCCTATTTCAGATCGACACATTTCTACATCTTCAGAGGTCGTCGTACTCATTAGCCTGCTGGAATGATAGAGATAGGACATTCCGAAGTGCAGATAATGGATGGCGAGCATTTGTGCAGGTTTCTGAGAGGATGAGGTAGATTATTGCTTTGTTCACTTGTAGATTTCCCACAATAATGGTGGGCTGGGAATTAATGAACACAATTAGGGCTTTTTGATATGGTAAACCTTTGAAACAATTCATTATTCTGTTAACAGAATCTTGCTGATTTTCTTCTCAATTAATGTTCTTCTGTTGTGATGTAGATTATATTTTATAATACAACTCAGTCACCTTTCTTTTTCTCTTTCCTTTCTTTGTTCAGTGATTTCAGTTTCTTTGTTCATGGTGTCATTAAGGTAAGTAATAAATGAGAAAAACTCCCAATAATTTTTAAAAGAAGAAGCATACTTTATCTTAACAATGAGTGTTTATCATTGCATCTCTTTTAATGTATCATCCAAATGTAAAGATCAAACAAATTAATACATATTTTCTAAATGCACCTACTAAGGCTTTTCTCATGAAGAAAAGAAAGCTCTAACTTTTTTTTCTTTGAGAATTATACTTCTTGTCCTCTGTCAAGGCTCTTAATACAACTCATACATTGTCATTATTTTGTAATGTGATGTAAAGTGCCAACAGCAACCACAGAAAGTGCACATTAGTGAATCTAGACATACATTATACTGATGCTTCTGGCATAATTACCAAACAACTCTACATGGGGGAATGAAAAAGAGCAAAGGTTAAGTGTTTGCCTTTTAATAAATTTTAAACCTGGATGAGTCACTCTGAGCTGTAATGCAAAAGCAGAGTTGGCTTATACTAATTCACAAAGATATGTGTTAATAATGTTTCGGTATTTTACTCTTTTTTGTCAGCTGTGGAGGAATAAATATCTCTTTCATTGATAGAACCGAAACTCAGAATGGCAGTGAACTCAGGAGCTGATTACCTGAGCCTGCTTTTAGGGATGGTGCTAGAATGGTTGCTTTCCCACTGGGCCAACAAAGAGACATTTCTTGGAAGCGCTCTCAATTCCTTCTTTTGAGTTTTATTATCATTTACTTATTGGCCATTTTCTCTCTTTGTTTCTTGTTTCTTTTGCTTTCTTTCCTTCTTTCTCCTTTCTTTCCTTTTTGTAATTTTTTCTGCTATGGGGAAAAATATGACACAAGCAATTGCTCTGACATATCAGAATCCACAGAAGTGTAAGAGGAGAAAACTGTAAGCTCAAACCTTGAGCAACTTCTGTCAGAATTCCCTCTGCATGGTTCTCAGACAGTTAGATTCTGTGCATGTGTCCATCCAGTCTGGAAAGATTTAACGTCTTGCAGTCTCCTATGCCTAATCAAAAAGAAGTTTAGTCTAACAGAAAAGTCAACAGAAAATTAAGTATAATGCACTGTAATAAGCTTTTGTTTAGTGCACATTTTATAAATGTGGCCCTTATTAAGGACCCAGAAAATTAGGTTTACAAGTATCTTAAAACATTTCCTGTGGATCTTTGCATTCTTTCTTTTATGTGGTGATCTCTAAAGAGACCATATGAATGTTGGAAATACCAACCGAAGAATTGGAGAAGGGCAAGAGGGAAAGAGACTTTGAAGCCCGGTGTTTTGAAATTGTTGTTTCAAGAGGCTGATGGTGAGATTAAATTGAATTGATTTATACAAAAATTGGATACAGAGCACCAAGTAAAATGTCAAATGCAAGGGAAGAATTACAAAATCTGCAAGCACAATAATTATACAAAAGAATAATAATGGTATTCACAGCAAGGGGCTAAGTGTATTTAACTTCAGCTTATTTACTTCAGTGGCAGAACAAAAATTCAGGGCCTGTGAAGGAAGTGTTACCCCATGCTATATTTGATAGCTTAGAATACTTGGAGCTACCAGAACCTCCTGACTGAAGAGGCCAGCAACTTGTATAGAAATAATTACACTGACAGCCTATACGCATGCATAGTTTTACACTTCCAAGAGCACTTATGTGCCCCTATTTTTAATTAATCTTCTCGATTATTTTAGGATGTGGATAATGTAGGTCTTTCATTTCAACAGATGAAAATATTAATACAGAAAATAATTATTACAAGAACAAGTATAATATTTTTTTCTCTACTTTTCTAATACAACTGTATAACTGTGTTTCCTAGCCTGTGTTTACTAACTGTTCAGAAATTTGATTTTTAAACTTTTGGCAGTGTGGACCATGAAAGAAATGTCAGGATCAGAATTGTATTGGCAGGTGGGGAGGACACATCCAGAGTGACTTGGAGAAGGTGGGCGTGGTGGCCTCTGGAGGGACAGGAGACTATGCTACTGGAGTAGAGGTTAAGAACAAAGGTAGGATTCTTTTGAGAGAATCCTAAATGGGAGACTTGGAATGTGCTGGAGAAGAGATTGCTTGAGAGGAGGGGATCGCATTGGGAAGTGTGAGTGGGGCAGAAACAGCACTGTTTTTGCAGGTATTCATATTTTCAAACTCAGGTTTTTACAAGTTCAGGAGTTAACTGTTATTTGTATCATCTTGATGTAAATTGAACTCTGACCCTCCAGAAAAACATTGTTTTGAAGACACAGTGCGTACTCTAATAATAAATTCCAGTTTCCCTGATTTGAAAGCTGTGATCTCCTAAATATTAGTTGCAGATTCTGTACCAGCTGTAGAAAATAATTATTACTGCAACCCATTACTAATAAAGGCAGGCTGAACATTGTCCTCAAGATCACAAGGAAATACGCCGTTTCCGTGTATTCTGAAACTGCTTGGACAACAGTCCTTGGCACATGATTAATATTAAAAATATAAAGGTTGCATTAATGTTACAAATAGACTGTTTCAAAGGCTCCTGTTGGAAATCATTTAATTGTATGACAATATTTATGTTCTTAAAATAATATCAGCATTTCTATATTCTGGATATTTCATTTCTGCTTAATTATTCTAAGTTAATGTGGGATTACTGACAATGTAAATCTATAAATCAAATCAATAGAATATTTTTATTTGTCCTAGTACTCCACACTCTCAAGGAATCCTGTATTTAAATGTAAACAATTTTTAACATTTTCAGATTAGCTCTGGAATACTTCAACTGACTCCAAGTTACATAGACATGTATTATTATGGGACATTATGGAAAGAAAGTAAACCAACCTGTTGACAAATAAGGTTGTTGATTTATTTTACTGTTCCTAACTTGGTTTCCCAAACAAAACGTGGTTCCTGTTAAACACTGCAGCTTTGTTGATTTGACCAGTCATCGTGGGCTTCAGGAGGTGGGGATTGCTTAGGATCTGCAACACATTATACTAGTTTATCCTCGTGACAAACAGCTTCATCGTGGATCCTGTTTGCACACATTTAATTAGGTTAAAACCAACTCCAAAAGCCACCATGCCACAGCCGTACAGTGCAAAAACCTCAGCTTTTTGCTTAGCAGTACTGCGAGGGCACATGCGGTTATTTTAGTCACATGTTGTAGAAATGCGTTTGAAAGGCGGCTCCCTCCAGCACTGGTTTCCAAAGTGGTGGCTATGAGTCACTTATCTCACCATTTGTGCATTTTTCATTTAGCCATTTATGATCTCTGCTGTGGTCAGACTGAATAGCAGTGCACTTGGTTCCTGCTCGGTTAAACTGGTTGCAGGAGGAGGACAGTCTATATTTTAAAAAATAATATTGACCCGATTCTTCTTGTATATAATTAGCATTTTGACTGTTATTCTTACATCTCAAATATCTGCTTGCTAAGGTCCTAAAGAATAGTGGTATTTATATGTTTTGCTCTTGGTTGCCTCTTTTGGTCTGATCATCAGAACGTGCCGTAAAAATGATTATGAGGGCATTCCCACTGGAAGCCTTTTCTGCATGGAGTTTCAAGTGAAATTGTCCATTTCTATTGGCTTAGCTTTTTGTCTTATTTTAATTGCACCCAGGAATTATGAAATCATGTCATGTTGTCAGATATGGCCTTCATATTGAACTTTGTCTTTTCAAAAATAGTTTAATCATTCAAAAATATTTCAGTGAAAACCAAAGACTTCTTATAAATGATTGATTCTGTAGGGTTCATTGACCTTTCCTGCGAAGGCTTTTATTAAAATTAGAGTATTCCATCCTAAATCTGACCATTAATTGTTAATAATGCGCTGATTGAAACCTAGGTTCCTTTAAAACATGAGAAATTAAAATGATAGTTATAATGATACACTGAAATCAAGCAGGGTCATCACAGTTCAAAGAAGCTCAGTCTCAATTTAGCACCATGCCATCCTGTATTTTGGTTCTAAATTAAGTCAGACAAACATTGTCCCTGAGAAGAGGCCCAGAAACAACAGGTGAAGAGTCTTTTGAGAGGCTGAAAATTAGCATTGGGCAGGTTATTTGTGTCATCTATTAATTGTATCATTTCTTCTTTGAAATATGACATTGTTATTTTAGGTAAGTATATAAAAATTACCACTTAAGTCAATTATCAGGTTGTTTGAAGGTTGAAACTTTACCTTTACTCCTCTCACCTCCCTGTATTTCCATTTTTTCCCCCTGATGTGATACCTAACTGATTGGGTAAACTTGAGTAAGAAAATTGGGTCAGCATAATTCTGAGTGTGGCTGAGGGGATTTACTGAAGGCAGAAGACACGCCCTAGCGTGACCTTTCAACCGAATGGTATAAAGGGGAAATGGAGAAGGAAGGCTGCTTCTGTTTCTTCGGAGGAGCTGCAGTCTGCACCTTCACCTTGGCTTCGTCTCCTGGCTTCCGGGGTGGACCTCAGCCTCCTGGTAGGGATTCACTTGGAGCACCACACGGAGCTCCAGGCCTTCAACTGGAGTCTTTGGATCTCCATTTGCACCCTTCCACACCTGACTCTGTTGGTGGCTGTTGCGAGCCACTCTTGCAAATTCATATGTATTTGTATATCTTACATTAAATCTATTTCTCTAGTAAGCATTGCCTGGTACACTGGAGATTATGCATAGTCTCCCAAGTAAAGATCTTGTAATTGAATCTCTAAACATCAGCAATAGGGAATGCAAAAAGAAACCATGATGTGGCCAGCTTCCTATTACCTATTTTTTTTTTTTTTTTTGCCCTCTGAAGTTTGTTGCAGAAAATGCTAAAGATGTAATGCAAGATCATTCAGCATCACTCTTGTCTGCTAAATCAGCTTTCAGGAGTTGGAGGAATTTAAGAAGTCATCAAATCCAATTATTTTCTAGCAGATGCTATTTCTGCCCACACCCCCTTGGTCTTCCCTGCAGGCAGCTCTCTGCCCGGATGATTTCCTGCAGCTCTCTGCCTGAGGGTGTGTTCTGGGGGTGGAAGCACGCCTGGCCTTCCTGGGACAGGCCTAAGTGTCCCTGGTGCAACTGGCGGGCGGTAAGGGACCACTGCTCAGAAACAAATACCATGGCTGTACACTTCTGACAAGTGAGCGTCTCAGAGGTTCTCCAGCAGGATTTAGCCCATTTTCCATGGAGATGACTCACTGGTCAATACCCTTTTTCTTTCTTCTATCTCACTTCTCCATGCTTGACTGCGCTTGCAGAAGTCACTGTCCAAATAAGCTACTGGTGAAAGGATGCTCGGGAAGAACGCAAACCGTTAAATGGCAGACGAGGTGGTGCAGCTACGGTTTGCAGCACACTTTTATCACTTTAGTATTTTTCAAACTATTTGAAGTCAACATTTAAAATAATATTGCATCATGATCCATCCAGAACCATGATTAACTTAACCAATTTCTTCCCCAAGCTGGATATTTAGGTAGATTCATCTATCAGCAGAATCATGGAAACTCGCTGAGGGAGAAACACTTCACCAGAGAGGCTCCTGACTGCACCTGAGCTGAAGCTATTCTTCAGTTGTGTTTATGACTGCAAAGTCCACCCCCCTCTGCCTGTGTTTATGCATACCAGATGGGCTTTTTTTGAGTGATAGCACCGTAAAATAATCGCAGCCCATTTAAGGTCATTAAGGGAAGACTGTGGAATTTATGATCAGTGGGCCGCCAGTTATGCAACAAACTAGGATCCATAAACTACAAGCTAATCTGACAGCAGTTCGATTTCTGATCTTAATAAATGCATAGGAACCTCTACATCTGTAGACATGGAGTGTTTTCCAACTGTTTCCCAATACCGCCCATTTTTGTCCCATTGATTATCATTTCCACTGCATTATTCAGGGGTAAAATTAATTACTAACTGCAAGGTTTCCTGAGTGCAATCAGTGAATGCACAGGCCCGTTTACCGCATGCCAGATGGCTCAACAGTTACTCAGGAAGGGACAGCTATCGACACAGCGCTGCCCTCCGTGCACAGCCGTGCCTCCCAACAGTTCCGCACAATGGGCTTCTGAAGCAAGGGCATTTAAAGGAAAGAAAACCTCCCAAGTAATGGCACATTATTTCTTTGAAAACCAGTTAGGCCTGATAATGCTTTATCCTTTCGCCCCAAAGCTAAGCGTGGCAAGAAGGATCATTTTCTTTCATTTCTTTGAAATGGGTCCTACTCCCATTGCTGATAGAATGAGGAGTAAAAAGGATGGAGTTGAAAGTTTGCAAAATGAGCAAGAGTGCAGGCGGCAGCAAAGGGAGCCCTGGAGTGCTTTCCGGCCCTATCCGTAGTGATTTTTGGCTCAAAACACTTGGCGCATGCGTATTATTCTGACACCGCCTCCCTTGGCACCCGTTGTCTTCTGAAGGCGCTTTCCATGTTTTGGCTGGGCTGTCAACAAACACATCTAGGTTCCTGCCGGTCATGCTTCCAGGGCCTGATGAGTTTGTCCAGGGACTGTCTCCTAAACAGTGTGCTTCTACTGCTCGGGGTGGACAAGCCATCACAGAATCATTTTGAGAAGCCAGCTATTGATTTTTCTTCTTTCAGGAAACAGAAAGTAGAATGAAGTTGCTCTTCCTATGAGTGACTGTGTATGAGACTGTCTGTGAATTAGCCCAGAGCTCTGTTAAAATCAGCAAATACCATGTTGAGAATGTTAGGTTTCTCCTTGGGATGAAAGCCTTAGAAGCTCAAGCAAAAATGCAAGTATGCAAACATGCTGCCTGGGAGGGAGAACATATTAACGTGTGTGTGTAAGTGAGATCATTACCATCACATTGCCACTGTGGCGAGATGGTTTGGGAAAAGAGAAGAGGAAAGCAGAACACATCAGGAGTTAGGGTGGGCTTTGTATGGTAGTTGGCAGGAGACGTAAATTAGGATAGGGTAGCGTAGGGCAGTGGTTGAGGGCCTCCAAGGGCAAACTTCCTTCATAATCCTCCCTCATAAGAACTTTTTTTTCTTATTACCAATATGGCTCTGCTCTGTATCACAAGTATTCTAGATGCGTCTATGAATATTGATGAATGATGATGAAGCAGGTATAAAATGTTACAGGGCCTCCAGAGAGATTTAGAGAGCTATTTCTTGATCAGATTAGGAAATAGAATGCCCATTAACCTCACCACTCTGGAATTACCTTGTAGACAAAACGTTAGCATTCAGTTAAAAATCTAGGTTCTATTTCTGCATTTATAATTTGAATGGTTCTTTTAACTCAGGAACAAAGAGAAAAATTGTCATATTTCAGCCACTAATTAAAGAAATGCTGAGAGGTGTAACTTTTGACACCCTCACTTTCTTCTTAATTCTGCTGAACTCGGCACTGGAAATCCATCTACATTCAAAGGATTGATTGCACGGCGTTAGTTTCATCAATATGAGCCCAGCGCTCTGAGAAGGCCGAGTTAAATGTTGCACAAGGCTTGTCAGTGATGACATTCGAAAAGGTAGTGGAATTGCTTCCTTTTTCCTTTCTTCTTCCCTCCTGCTTCACTCTCTCCTCATTTTTCTTCATCCATGCCAATGACAAGTGGAAGATTTTCATAATGCACCAAGCTTTGCTTTCAGGTTAATGATTCTCTGCCTCCTGTTTCTCACGCATACAATTTCTTTTTGAAGGAAGATGCTAGAACATTTGCTTTATGGTTGGAAATGGTTATGTAGAAGAACCGACAACTGTTGTGGTTTCCATCATTAATGTAAACACTGTGTCTACCTTCAGATTACTCAGATGCTATTCAAAATATCTGACTTTAGAAAAAAATAATTTACTGAGGAAGAATAACCCACTGGCCTCATAAATTTGACTGGGAACAAAATAAGCCCTGACTTTTAGGACAAGAGGTAACATTTTCAAAGTCTGACAAATGAGAATTGAACTAAACAAACAGTGTTTATTGCTTTGCGACTTTTTATTGCTTTTCAGAATCCCTGAAAATCACCTCCTTGTATCTGTTGTGGTTAATAGTCACACACACACACACACACACACACACACACACAAAAGACCAGTTGTTCCAAGCTAGAAAGGTAGTCCCTGGGCTGCCTTTTTTATACGTTTCTGCAATATTATAGAAGTTGGTTTTCAGGTGGAAGTTTCTCCAAGCAATCACTTCCCAAAATAACTGCCTGATTCTGAATGATCTCGCTAATTTACAGAACAAAAAATAGTATAATATGGGAATAATTGGAGAAATATCAAGCCAGTAGATAAATAAAGAGCTACTGTTTCATTTTTAAGTTCAGTGCATACTTTAAGGGCCTGGAGAAGTAGGCTCTTAATTGGCCTATAGTATTATACTTCTTCCAGCAAAGTAAATATCAAAAATGTGCTAGTTTGTAATATTGAGGGTCATTAACTCTAACAATTGCACTATGTCCTTATGATTATATTTACCTTGATTTCACACACACACACATACACACACACACATACACACAGTCTGACCTTGAGACTCAACAGTGAAAAACATTTCACTACTTAATTGGCCAAAACTCTTGGGAATAAATATGCATATGAAGAGTTCCATCCCTGGAATATAGGCTTTTAAAGATAAGCTGCAGCTTTAATAGCATTCACATCCAGTGCACACATATTTTGATTTCTGTACCAATGAGCAAAATGCAAGATGTGGTTTCTAAAGTTATCATGTACTTTAGTCAATGTCTTCCTATACAGAAGTTCCATGGGCTAAGCAACGATGGGAAGTTTAAACCTGATGACGAGGGTTACAGTGAGTGAGGCCAAGTTTTTACACTTTGTTAGGCTTTCTGAGAAGGCTAGAGAGACACAAAAAAGAAAATTAATTATTTAGAAATCAAAAACCAATTTTACCAGTTGTTGTAGTCAGGGGTTACATGGAGAACAACTGCTACAGGACACGGGGTTTGGAATACTGTTTTATAATAGTCACCCAAAGTTAAACACAAGAAAGTGCAGGAAAATCTGTCCACAACACTAAGACCCAGGATAGCCGAGGGCCTGGATCCCACAGCAATGTCATGCAAGAGTCCCACTGGAGACCCAAATGCATGACAATGCCTCCCACAGTACCAACTGGGAATCTAAGAGCCCACAATAAGGGCTCACGCCAGTTTATTTACGGTTCTGTGCTGGGAAGGCCACAGGTCAGCGGTGGAGCTAGAGAGTCTATGCCAGCAGGGTGAAGGAGCTGTGCAGTGGGTTGAGGGTTCTACGCAGGAGCCGAGAAGTCACGCTCAAAAGAAGAAGCGGGGCTGCCCTGAAGAGCACCACAGCCATCCCCAACAGCGACGAGGTCCCGCCCTCCTCCGATGATGGAGAACAGTTGAGCACAGGTCAGGAAGCCCAGCTTGACAAGCTTCTCCAGCACACAGCCTCCCCTCCGGAGCCAGGAAGCGATGCACAATGTGAGGAGCAGGGCTCCCGCAACATGAACCACAGCTGCTCTCACCGATGAGGTCCCGAGCTCCTCCGATGATAATGGCCGAATCCATATTGGAGAAGCCAGCATGACAAGCACCTCCAGGAGAACCAGCGGCTCGAAACAGCAACTCTTGGAAGAACCCACAACGCCTCCTTCTTCTTCTCCACGTCCCTATTTATGCTGGCAACTTTCTTCAGGTGGAGTATCTTTGCTCAACACCAGCTGAATTAATTCAACTGGTGCTAAGTTGACCACCAGTTTGTAATCCATAACACCAGTGAAACTTAGAGACATTACCCTAAGAATGTCATTGCCAGTTTCCTCTAGGCTTGGGATTCTGTTACAAGGTTGAATACCTTAAGCCTTTAAAATATTCTGTAACGATATAAACTGGGAAGAACGAAAGTGGACAGAATTGATATGCACTGAGTATACTACCTGGCCCTTGAAGAATCAGGAATTAATTTTTATAGCAAAGTCTGAGCATGGTATTAGCACTAGTTGCTGGCAGGTAAGCAAATTCAGGCTTAGACAGACTCAAGTAGCTTCCGCGAGGTGGAGGAAAGAGGTGCAGCCAAGGTGTCTTCCCAACCACACCGCAGTGCAGGAGCACCTGGTCAGCCCCACACCCTCGGTCAGACCCAGGTCGATGCTTTCACTGCTATCCCGATTGCTTGTGGAGTTAAGAAGGACAAATCCGATAGCATACGTTAGGAGGGGAGGCATACATCCAGGGGATATGCTTGGCGACCTACAAAACTCCTGGAATTATGGTTATCAGTCCAAGACCCTCCAAGACAGACAAGAGATGAATCAAAGAGCAGACCAAGCTTTTGTGGCAACACATTGCTTTTGGGTCAACTGTGGACACGAGGGAGGCTTCACTCCTCCCAGTATGATTCCACTCTTGTTTTGTTTTTGTGTGCGTGTGTGTGTCAAATTCTACAAGATTTCAGAGCAAGAAATTAAAAACATCCCTGAGGTATATTAGCTCTTTTCAGAAGCAAGCAAGCAACTAGAATAGAGTTGAGGGACCACATGTTTCTATCAGAGGCATTAGACAGAGTGAAGCTAAGGAGGGAAGGCAAAGTAAAAGGACATCAAATACAAGTAACCTCACACACAGCTACCAGATTATTCTAGAGAGCAAAACAAATGAGTTTGAATATTGTTCATTTTCCTATGTCATATGTCAGGGTTTTACTTTTCCAGATCTGTGTTCTAGCAGAAGTAAACTGGTAAATACTACATTATCTTTACATTACTTTCTCTTCCATGGTGCTAGGAGATCAAACCCAGGGCCTCACACAAGCTAGGGAAGTGTTCTACCACTGAGCAACACCCCAAGACTATTATGTTAACATTTTCTGAGCATGACAAACTATTATCAAAACCAACCATCATGAGTTCTATCAGTATCTTCTAGACTGAGCGACAAATACTAGATAAATGATCCCAATATTAGTGATAGGTAGCGAAATCTCTTTAACCTTAGAAAGCTAAGGAGGAAAAGGGAGGCAGGGAGATAGTGTTGTTATCGTGTTGCAGATTGTGTCTGACATGAAGAACACAGCCCCGCAACATAGACGTTAAGTGCCAGGATCAGAGGCGAGATTCATATATTCTGCAAAATGGCTTAGTTCAGTCAGTCAGTGAATCAACACATTCCCTAAAGACACAGAACAGTTGGCAGATGAAGCAAGCTCTTTGTTGCTGTTTTTGCCGGTAGCACTCATGGTAATCTTGTCAACAATGTGAGACTAACAAATTGCATCTGCTTATTTTTGCTGTTTTCTAAAGGTGAGAGAAGATATTCAACTTGAGGTCCATCCCTACAGCCTTGCTCAGCCTGAAAACATTTTCTGTGCCGTTTTTGGGTCATGGCACCTATAGAAGGTCGTGTTCATTGCACAGTGTGAGGACAAAGACACTGGTCTTTCAGAAGACAGCAGTGATGGAAAACAAATCAATGGAAGGAATATGAATTTAGATCACTTCAGATGTGCGATGTGATTTTGGGGGAAATTTCCGCCTTTATACCACCTTTCCTTTTCAAGTGTGGGTATAGTGCATGTAAGACGGTGCGTTTTATTTGTTGTTTCCATTGCTGGGATTGAAGAGAACGTAAGTTTTTATTGAATGTTACATTAAAGAACTGACTCCTACCTGAGCCCCTGTGACTGCCATCTCTGGTCAGTTTTCATAATATACCATTTTCCTGAAGATCACAGCTGGCCATTGACCCCCAAATGCTTCCACAGACATTAAGGGAGGAAAGCTGAGTGAAGGAAAAGGAAGGAGGTAGGAACATTTTAATCTGCCAGGAAGGTATGAAGGAGTGTAGAATTAAATATAACACATGAAAGAAGTTGTGAAAAAGACATAGTAAAATATAGGAAGAAGTATTTCCTACAAGACACATATCCAAAAGGAAAGGGGTATGAGCTCAGGACAGCAAAACTGCTTTTCCAGTTCTTCTAGTTTGAATCTAAAATGTCCCTCAAAAGGGTCCTATGTGGAAGGTTTGGTCCCTCACAGAGCAAAGTTAGAAGTGGGGCTTGTGGAAGGTGGTCAGATCATAAGAGCTCTAACTTCATCTGGTGATTAATCCATTGCCCAAAATATGGTGGTGTTATTGGGGAGAGATGGAAATGTACAAAGCAGGGCCTAGTTACAGACGATCACCTGATCACTGAGTCCTCAAGGCAAAGGGGCATCTAGGCTGCTCTTGCTTGTCTTACAGGCCACTGAGTAATCAGAGTAAGACTGCACCTCTCCAACTTCCCTTAGCCTTACTGTCTCCTAACAGCTCTGTCTCCAAATAGAATCACAGTGGAGCTCGGGACTTAGCAATGGAATTGGGGGAGATTCAGTTCACTCCATAGCTACTCACTGGGGGTCCCTCCGATGCCCCCACCCCATCCAAGTCTTTCTTACATACGCACCATAGGTATAGCATCCTGATGGCCCCCTAAAGCCTAACTCATGCCAGCATCAACTCTTAGGTCCAGAGTTAAAACATCATCTAAGTCAGATCAACGCAAGTCAGATAAAATTCCTCTCCAGGTGTGAACCTGTGAAACCAGACAGATAATGTACTTCCAAAATGCAATACAAGGTTATGTACTTCCAAAACACAAAACCAGGGCAGGGAAAGATTAGACATCCCAATTCTAAAGAGAAGAAATGGAAAGAAAAAACAAAGAAAGAAAGAAAGTGGTGACAATCCCAAGCAAGTCTAAACTGTGAAGTGAATCTCATTAGACCCTAAGACTCAGGAGTAACCTTCTTTGAATCCGTGCCATGACCTGCGGGACCACTGGACGGCACAAAGCTCCCCTCCCCACCCCACACAGGCCAGGGTCCTTTCATCTCTCGTGTGTTCAAATTGGACAATCTGTCTGTAGCTGAGGAATAATCTATTTCATCTAGGCTTCAGAGTATTTGTATAGGTACCTACAAAGTATTTTATGGTTCGACTTTTAAATTTTTGTGATTGTGCCCGGTTTTGGACTTTGCATATTGTGATCTCTTCCTTTTACTGTGTTCCAACTTGCCTATCATTTTATCTATTCTTTTATTGGTTTTCAGATAAAGATTTAATTGTTGATGAGGCATATGATTAGGTATTTGATTTGTTGACCAAGTTTTTCTACTACATAAATTTGTGCCTTTATCTTTTTTATTTTTTATTTTTTATTTTTTTGGTTTATAGAATTTTTTGTAGTTTCTTGAACTGGTTGATACTTGAATTTGTATTTACTCTTTAACTTTTAGTAATAAAAACATGCAGTGTTATGAAGTTTACTAGGATCAATAAGTTTTCCATACATTTTGACGTGTAGTGTTTTCATTTTGTTTATTTTTTAAATCTCTATAAGTTTTGTATAAATGACCCAAAAGAAAATAATTGCTACAATGAAGCTATAAATTATGAAGTTAAAAATTGCTAACACATAAAGGCATCTCATCGTGCACTTTATTCAAAAGGATAAACTCTTTAAAAATCACTTTATCATGGGCTTACTTTGTCCAGGTGCTTAAGGAGAAAAACCATCATGACTTATGCTAGTGAAGAAATTATTCTGAGCTATTTTTGTGTTACTATGAGTTATTTTGTGTTACTCTGTGTCTATAGAGATCCAAGCAAGAATCTAAGGTCTGGATCTCTGTATGTCTATACTTCAAACCTCTGATGTAGATAAACATAGTGAAATAATCTTTTTTTCTTCACATATATTCTTTTCAGCTTAGGTCACTCTTCTACTGTCTCCCCATGTCCAGTAATATTTTCCTCAATGGATGAGGTTGTAGGCTCAACTCTGAGATCAAAGATAAATAATTCCAGGACCAGCAATAAAGGCTTGGTGATGTTTGTTAGGTTCTGCATTGCAGGTGTCCCCAAATCCTAGGCCACGGACCGGGGCCAGGTTCAGAACAGAGCCGCCCAGCAGGAAGTTAGCAGCAGAGGAGCCAGAGGAGCTTCCCCTGGGTTTGCAGCTGCCCCAATCTGTGCAATTACTGTCTGAGCTCTACCTGCCGTCTCATCCACTGCCTCATTAGATTCTCACAGGGGCGTGAACCCGACTGTGAACTTCACGTGGGAGAGATCGAGGTTGCATTCTCCTTGTGGGAATCTAATGTAACAACAATGGAAACACAGAGCACAACATCATAATGGGAAATACAGTGCACAGTGAGTGTAATGTGCTTGACTCATCCCCAAACCACCCCTCCCGCACCCCATCCATGGAGAAAGTGTCTTCCACAAAATCAGACCGTTGTGCCAAAAAAGCTGAGGACTGCTGTGTGATGAGCACTCCCAAGTCTCTCATCCAAGCTTCGTTAGGAAAGGGCTCACCATTAACTTTCCACTGGAAACTTGCAAGCTGACAGGGAATGACAGGGACTGTCAGGGCAATCACACCTGTGAAGCCATGCTAACTCTAAACTAACACCTAAATTCCTTGCTCCAAAACTTCTAGACCTTATTCCTTTCATCTCTTTATCCTTAGAGCATTGATTCTGTTTATCTCACTTGCCTTATTCAAATATATGTCATGACCTTGCACAAATTTTTCTCAAATTACCAGCTTTCTCTTGGTTCTCATCTTATTCATCTCTGCTTCATTTGCAGAGCCCCATATATTGGCTTTTTAGCTAGTAGGTATTCAATACATCAGCTGAATTGAATTTGTCCCATTGATTCACAGTCCGTTTTATAAGACATTGTCAGGTTAATGTACCTGACACACTGCTTTCATCGTATTTTTCCTGATATGCAGACTTTCACGGGCTCCCCATTGTCACTGTTAGTCTTTAACAGTGGCTCAGTGTGGGCAGTGAACATCATGTTTTTTTTATAGGTTTACTCCAGACAAACAAACAAACAAAAATTCTTCAACCTCCTAATTAGTAAGAGGAATTCCTGCTAAATTTTCTGCATTTTACATCAGATGAGCAACTTCCCACAGAGTGAGCAAATACGGAGTCTGTTATCCCTCCAAGAAGTTGCCCCGGATATTCAAGGATAGCCTTACTGGGGGAGACCTCGTCATCATCTGAGATCCACAAGACATAATGTTGGTAAATCCTTATACTCAGTGGTCTCTTATGATCACTCCTCAGGTGCAAGTCACGTAGACTTGGAGGGAGGCAGGTTAATAAACACAGAAAGCAGTCCTAGGCCAGTGACGGTGAGCCTGTGGCACACATGTTACTGTGTTTTTGTTTTAAGACAAAGGATGTTAATGTATGAGGTTTTCCTAAATTACTACCTTGGCAGTAGGGATTAATTGCAGTGTTGGCACTTTGTGATAAGTAAGTGGGTTTTGCTTCACAGTTTGGCACTCACTGTCGAGAAGGTTCGCCATCACTCTCCTAGGAAATATTGTGCTCTAAGTAGATTCTGCATCAGTCTGTGGCAGACATGACAGCACCTTCAACATGGTCTCCAGGCCTAGGGCAGCTCTGAACAATTGTTTTTGGAGGGACTTCCAAAGGGCTGTGGGCCCCACGCTAAGCCACGCCAAACACTTGAGTGTCATTCTCTGCCCCACGGAGTAAGAACAGATTGAGAAAAACATCAAGAACAGGTTAATGATGATGGGTTGAAGATGGGGTCATTCTTTGTTGTTTCTGATACACTTATCAGCAAAGCAGAGATGAAAAATGTTGAAATCTTTGTAAGACTTGTCTGGTCAGGGATGGGAGCCCTAGTACACCACTAGATTTAAAACACTTCCTTTAAAACTACAACAGGTTCCACACCCCCACCTCTGTGTTTATAAGGAAAGCTCCAGGGGCATTTATGAAAGACAAGGATCATTAACATCGACCTCCAGTCTCCTCCACCATCCTTCTGAGGGCCGAGGGTTTTCCTTCCCCAAGTGCTGAGATTGTTGATTTCATCCTGCTGCCACAAAATATGGCCTGACTCCTCCATGCTCCAGAACCTCTGGCTAGGACAGTGATGGCGAAACTTTTAGAGGCTGAGTGCCCACACCGTGACCCCAAACCCACTAATATGCTACAAAGTGCCACCACTATTCCTACGCGCACTGTTCTCCAGTGCTCGGCTGCTGAGCAGTGCTGGGGTGACTTGGCTCGCGTGCCAACAGAGAAGAAGGCTCTGCATGCCCACTGTGGTACACGTGCCATAGGTTCACCACCACTGGTCTAGGACAATCAAGAGCTAAAGGAAAAAAGTCAGGCTTATAAATCCTAACAGAGCCCTGCATGCCTCTCAGCTTTGGCCCACTTGGGCTCTGCAGGCAGACTCTGCAAGCAGAGAACTCACGTTCATCCTTTACGGGACAGTAGTAATCCACTGTGTGTAAGCACCACCCTTCCTTTATCCTCATGCCCCAGATGAATCCTAATACATATTTACATTCACTTCCTGTTCATCTCCCTCTCCTCAACATCCAGCCCTTGAAAGCACTAAGCAACTTTCTGTCTCCATGGATTTGCCTACCCTACACACTTCATAAACAGAATCACACAATGTACTGCATCTCGAGTCTGGTTTCCTTCACTAAGCATAATGCTATCTAGGTTCGTCCGTGTATTATTTTTTTGCAATTTTTATTATAGAACTATAAGTCACACAACATAAAATTCAGTATTCTAAAAATGTACTCAACTGGGTAGTTTTCAGTATGTTCTCAGTGTTGTACATCCATCACTGCTACCTAAATCTACAATATTTCCATCGCCTCAAAGACAAACCAGGTAGTCATTATCAATCTCGTACTCCTTTTGTCCCCTGCCAAGGCTCGTCTGCGTTACGTTGCATTTCACTACTTTAATTCCTTTTTATGAATGCCATGTTTAGTTTAGTCATCAGATGATGGCTGTTTTAATTGTTTCCACTTCTTCACTCTTATTAACCATGCCTCTGTGAACATTCACATATAAGGTTTTACGTGAATTCATGTTTTCAATTCAGTGGGTATCCCCCTGCATTCATTGAGTGTTGCTATGGAAATGTTCCTCAATATTCATGTGTTGAAATTTAATCACCAACATGACAGGGCTAAAAGATGGGATTCTGAGGTGACTAAACCATGAGGGCAGAGCCCTTGTGGATGGGATTAGGATCCGTTACACAATGTTCGGTTTCTTTTGCCTTCTGCTCTCCTACTATAGGAGGACACAGCATTCCTCCTCTTCCACTGTGTGAGGACACAGTAAAAAGGCACCATCTGGGAAACAGCAAATAGCTCTTACTAAATTCGAAATGCTGGACACTTCATATTGGGCTTCTCAGCCTCTAGAATTGTAAGAAATAGATTGCTATTTCTTTCAGTACTGACTTACACCCTCAGCACTTTTTTTATTTTTTGTTTTGAGACAGGGTCTTGCTAAATTGCCCAGGCTCCTGCCTCAGCCTCCCAGAGTTCTAGGATTACTTGGAATTTCTGTTCTTTGTAAATGATTCAGTCTGTATTTTGTTATAGCAGCATGAACATACTGAGATAGATATAGTTACATGTAGAATTATAAGGTCATATGTTAACCTGGTGTTTAATTTCTGAAGAAGCTCCTAAAGCAGCTACATTACTTTGTGTTCTCATCCACAGTGTATCCTTTATCATTACTTTCTAGCTGTGGTCATCCTGGGTGGTATAAAGTGTTACCGCATTTACTCTTGTTTTCTAAGTAATGATGTTGAGCATCATGTTATGTGCCTACTTGTGTGAGATACATGGCTGTTCTTGTTATTCCTCTTTTGGAGATATGTCTATTCTTGCCCTTTTAATTGGAGTGTTGAGCCTTTTATTGCTAAATTGTGTATATCTATCCAAATGCAATTCATCTATCAAGTTTCAAAGTTCTAGCCCTTACCCTTAGGTCTATAATCCATTTTGAGCTAATTTTTATCTGTAAGGAAGGGGGTCCAACTTTACTCTTCTGCAGATGAATACTGCGTGTGCCAGCACTTAGTGAAAAAAGTCGTCTTCCCTTTAATGAACTGGGTTGGCATAGCCCAGTGAAATCAGACTCAATTACAGCCTAATAAAGCATTCACACTGCCTTAATCCAGCCTTACTTAGTGAGCTGCAGCCTTACCCAGTTCATACACAAACCAAGAGCCTCATTTAGGAATTTGCCTTTATAACAAATAGCTGAATCTCAACCAATCACTGTAGCTGAATTTCAACCAATCACGGGCAGTCAGCTGTTCAAACAGGTTCCATAGAGTGAACACTAAGCTTTAACAAGCTGAGCTGTCTCAGTATTCGGTTTTGTTTTATGTAGGTCATTCCCCTTTTTGGTCTATAAATATCATCCAGCTACATGGCAGCCATGGAGTCTTTCCAAGCTATTCTGGTTCTTTGGTGTGCCTGATTTGCAAATCTTCCTTTGCTCAATTAAACTATTAAGTTTAAATTGTCTAACGCTTTTCTTTTTATGCCATGTTGAAAATCAACTTACCATAAATGTAAGAGTTTATTTCTGGACTTCTGATTGTATGCAATGATCTATATGTTTATTCTTATGCCCCATTAACACCTTTTTTAAGGAGTCTGCCTTGATTCCAAGCATCTGCTGCCTCGTTGTCATGTGATAATGCATGTGCTCTTGTCTGCTTCCAACATTAGGAAGAAGGGAGTTTTCTAGGACAATTGTGTTGAACTCAATAATTTAAATTTCTTTAGAATAGTAGTTATTCTTCAGTGGGTCACTTTCATCATCGTAGAAACTCACTTAGGGCCAGCAAGAGGCCAAATGCTGATTTAACTGTGGTTTCCTGGGGACTTTGTCTTGTTTTGGGAGATCTTTCCAAGGAGGCTAAACTCATAGCTTCCAAACCACCCTGCCCCATACTCTGAGATCTTTTACTATTGTCTTCAAATGGGTCCAACAGTTGTGTACGAGGCTACAGTAAGTGTTAAGCCATAAAAGAGTACAGTGACTACTTTTCTTCCTACCCAAGAATTCCATGCTCTGCCCTCATCCTTCCAAGTAAAAGGTTCTAAGAAGGCCTGGACTCTGGCCACAGTGACTATGAATTTCAGTTCTTTCATGATCCTGTAGGTGAAGGGTCTGGAATTCCACTTTACTTCCAAGCCAGCTGATTAGCTGCTGCATTTTCGTGGAATCTGGCAGAAGACATAATGGAATCACTCAATTAGACAGGGCAGTTTGTTACAGGATAGAGCTCTTCAGAGTAACAGCATTCGGTCCAGTTCCCTTGATGGCCCTTAATGCCTAAGTGCTGACAGGAAGAGGGACAGGTGGTACTGAGACAGTGGCAGAAACACCAAAACAACACCCAGGATCTGAGGGCACATTTATTTACATCGACGGGCACTGATCAGGATCATTCCCAGAATACCAGGCCCTGTTCTCTGGAGGTCTAGGATTTATATGGGACAAGCAAGCAGGAAGTACAGAGGCAGAATGGCTTATCAACTGGGGATTGGTTAATCCAATGTGCATCATAGTGACCAACTGTGCATCACAGTGACCAGTCGTTTCTAAGAGACAGGAGCAATCGGAACTGGAACAGGAACTAATGCCCGGGTAACTTACAAACTGAGGTATACTGGCTGGGGAAGGTGGGGCGCATTTTCTGTTATAGAACCTGCACAGGCAGTCCATTTGCATTCCAGGAGACGCACCAGACCTCAGGAGTGTCCATGGTTTTCACTGGGGATAAGCATGTTTACCCTTTGCTCTTTTACAATCCCCAAGGTTTTAACCAAACTGTCTTTCATACCTAAGGAGACACTGTATCCTTTAGGGCTCTTTGCTGATTAATCCCATTAACAAGATAGTTTGAGCATAGGATAGTTAATAGGTCATTCTGCAGATGTGCAGAAATGGAAGAGATACCTAAGAAATGTCTTCTAATAAGCAGCAATTACCACAGTTTAGCTTATTTTTTGACTGCTGGTGGAGTCTGACGCTTGTATTGTAAAATATCAAGCACCTCCCTCCACAAAATGGCAATGAGATATAGGACTATGCATCCTATTTTCTATTGTTGGTTTCTTCTTTGACCTCAAAGATGCAATGTAGAAATGCTAGGCTTTGTTCACTGCTACACACTCTATTCATGATTTTTCTTCCTAACTAACCTCTCCCCTCTGCACTTCTTTGGCTCCTTTTTCTTTCAGAGATCATTATCTTTGCTACTTTCTCCACTGCTTGGACAAAATACCTGACAGCCACAAGTTTAAAGAAGGGAGGTTCCATTTTGGCCCCTGGTTTATAGAGATTTCAGTCCATAGTTGACCAATTCCAAGGCAGGATGATGTAGCACAAGGGCACAGCCAGAGAGGAACAGTTCATGACATGGCAGGCAGGAAGCAGAGAATTAATCAGGGAGGAGCGAGCCAGCTAGACCCTGCCAGGCCCCGCCCCCAGTGACCCACCTCCTCCAATCAGACTTCACTCCCCAGGGTCACATTTAACCATAAATTTATCAGTGCAAATCCACCCATGATCCAATCAACTTCCCCAAATCCTTACTGATGAGTGCATTAGGCTTTGAGGGAATATCTAGATATAAACCATAACAATCAATACTGACACTGTGTGTTCCAGTTATTTCATCAATTTCAGTACCTCCAGGACACCTTTCCAGACAGCTCCCCATTACATCATCCCTCAGTTCTCAAATTCCCTGGCACCTTTTCTCTGTATTGGACACCTAACTCCTTTTAATAGAATATCTCACACACTATTTTCATTGTTCTATTGAGCTCTGTTTTCTTTATTAATTTCTCTTTCTCAACCAGAAAACCAGACTGTGAAGATAATATGGCCCAGGTGTCAGGATTCTCTGTCTCAGTTGTGCTTAGCAGCATGCCATTTAATAAATGTTTTTGGTAAGTGATGGAGGCTCAATTTTAGTGATGAAAGGAGAAAAAGCTGTGGAGTAGTGCGAAGTCGTGGTGTCTGTGACTCATCTCCTCGCTGTGCCAGACACGTGGCTGCAGACGCTGAACAGGGTGGGAGATGTCTGGGCCACACTGTGATGGAAAAGCCAGTGAAGAGGGAGGAGGGCAAGAATTGATCTGCAGTGCCCTGATCACACTACTGTCTGGTGCATCTGCTACCGGAACATGGACAGGGAGACACTAGCTCTTGTGTTCAAAGAGTCCAGGTTGCTCAGTTCCACGATTTGACATAAGATGCCTGATTCTAACCTTGAGGTGCTTGTATGCAGACTACGGAATTGGCCCCATGATGAAAGCCAAAGCTTTAAAATTGGCTTAGGCTTCCACCACTCTCTTCACCACTTCACTAGGAAGCAAGTTCTTAGAAGTGACTGGTATAGTCTCAGACCTTGTCTGCACCTCTGTAAAATGAGGGGTAATAAAAAGCTTGTGAGATTGTTGGGAGGATTAATTCTGCGGGAATCAGACAATAGGGTGGTAGAATGCCTGAACTTGAGCTTGTGACTTGAACAAGTTATTGAACTCCCTCTGCTTCTGCTCTTCCTCTTTTCGGCAGAATATTAGTGTTGCATTAGCTTGGATTTGTGAAGATTAATTGGCTTAATGCATGCAAAGCCACTTAGAACAGTACCCGTCCCATAACAAGGCTTCATTAAATCTTAGTTTCTATAAAGATGATGTACCTGAACCATAATGTTTGACATTAGTAGGTATTCATTCAGAGGTAGGTATCATTAACTCACTATTTACTGATGATTATTTGTTAAGATTTTTGTCTCTGAATTCTCTAGGGAGTAAAACTTCTTTTCCTTCTAAGCATTGGAAAGAAGATAAAACTGGTGGTCACAGGCTGGGACCTAAAAGCCACCACTATCTATAACAGAGACCTTATTAATTATTTTCTTTCCCAGGGCCTCATTTTATTTCAACTGTAAAAGGATATGTCTAAGAGATGAACTCAAATGCGGCTTATGCGCTGCAAACTTCTTTGGCTGGGCTGTGTGTACTCACTCGCACCTCCCGGAATAGGCTTGCATTAGTAAAGTGATTCCCACAGGGCACCAACAACACCCGGAAACTTGTTAGACATGTGACCGTGGGGTTCAACACCCGGCCCCTTAGGAGCCCCACACCTACACTTTGCCAAGCCCTCCAGGTGATTCTGCTGCACTGTATGATTTGAACAGCTTTGCGCTGGGTATTAGAAGAGACTTCATGAAGACAGCTTTGGACACCAAATGGTTTCTAACTAGAGCAATGATTCACAACTCATTCTACCCATCAGAATTAATTAAATACAGAATTCTGACTTCTGCTCTAGAAATTCTGAGTTTTTTGGGGGGTGGGCGTGGGGGGCGGCATGAGACCCAGCAATCAGCATCTTTAAAAACATCTCAAGTATGGAGAAAAAACAAAGAAAGAATGAAGGATAAAAACACTTCAAGTGGTTTTGGGTGAGACCTACAGACTGTTATGCAATCTTATTATGCAAATGAAAAGGGGAGGCACGTTGAGAAATTAAATGGTTTACCAAGGTCGCAGAGCTAATTTAGATTCTAATCCCAGTGTTCTAATGGTTGAGCTCATTCTAAATCATGTTTATTTTGTTGTGGATATTTTATTAATCAAGTTTTACAATTGCTCCCTTTAGGAAAAAAAGAAGTCACAAAGTGAAACTATTTTAAGTACTTACTTGTCTAATATATTTGCCCAAGCAGTTCTAAGTCTTTCAATATCAGGAAGCTGTTCTCATTTTGCTCCTACAATCTGTCAGCGGTTGTTGAGTTATCTTCCTGTACCTACCGTCCAGTGGTTTCCTATACAAATGTGGGTGTGTGGGCTTGTTCAACAGGATATCATAAATACTCCTTTGTAAGTTATTATATGGGGTCACAGACATGGTGAACTAAAATAGCAACCTCCAGGCTGGCAGATTTCCATCCAGGGAGTCAAAAAGAGGAGCCTGGTGGAAGCCATGCCCATGTTTCGTGGGCCCATTAGATACATAGCAGTTGGTGGCTTCTGCAGTCACCAAGCCAGGATAATGTTTTGTAAATGGATTTATGACTCCAAAAATACTATGCACTTAAAGGAACTACAGGAAGAGAATTTTTTCATGTTACAAGAAAGCTAACCCCGCCCTAGTGGATATTCGAATAGACAATGATTTTCATAGTACATTCATTTCTCAGGGGTTCATTACAGCTTCCATGAATTAATCTACCCTCATATTTTAATTTCAAACTGTTTTAAAAACTGAACTAAAAAGAAAATATGTACATTGAAATGTATTTCATGAACACATAATAAAATGACCCCAATACATTAGTTTAAGTGCTTACTAACTTTCTGTGTTATAAATCTGAATTTATGCAGTATTTGTAAATAATCAGTAATTAGCTTTGTGTGTTGTAAATTTAAATTTACATGATACTTGTTAATAACTTTCACACTAACAGAATACGCATTTTGTTCCTCTATTTATGTAACATTCATGTAGAATTTTATTATAAAATATGTCTAAATTTTTTGAAAATTACTAGATTAGGGAAAAAAAAACAGTTCATAAGAAGTATCAAAGCTACCAGTTACTAACTAAATAAAGTAGCACCAAAAAAGAAAATATTTTTAGATCTCTGAGGCAAGCCACTAATATCTTTTATTAGTATAGATTACTAGATTAAGTTTACATATATGCATATTTGTAAGCATATCATTCATATATACATATATATGATTTACTTTTCCAAAAATAGCATGATAAGATCTTCACAAGAATCAAAACCAGTTCTTCAAATCATTTTTTTCTCTTCCTTTTTATAGGATCTTGAGTCTATATCTTTTTTTTTTAATGATAAAGATCATTAAACTTAGAAAAAAGTCTCTCTCCATGGTTTCTTTTCTTCACCAGGTAAAATCTATATTTGGACTGAAAAGGTGAAAGTATTCATGAGTCCTAAATACCTAGTGGCAAATTGAGGACTACTTAAGAAATGGGCTTGGGATGTAGCTCAGTGCTACAGCACTTGCTCCCATCATACATAAAATCCTGGGTTAGTTTTCAGCATTAAAAAAAAAATGGGAACAATTGTCTCTCTTTCCTTCTTTGTTATGTCACAGATTTCAACTCCTATGCTCTCAAATAGACTCTAACCTAGCTCATGCCTAGATGAGCCAGTTTGCTTTACCAGGACTGAGACTGCCTCAACCGCTCTGGGCTCTTTGCTTACCCCTGGTTCAAGGGAACATTTTCAGCTCTGCAAACTTCACCTTCCTTCCAGCAACCTCTGGGTTTCCACAGTTGTGTCAATGACAAAGGGTATGCTAGTAAAAAATGATCCCTAATAGGAAAGCCCTAGTCAGGGCAGCGTATTAGCTATGTATGATAACTGATAAGAGAAATTCTTCCAAGGTGCAAATTTGGAGAGGCATAGGTTCCATCAAAGATTCTGTGCTTTCCCTAAGAGAGCAGAATGCCATGGTGTGGATGGAGCCCCACCAACGTTCAGGTCTTGATAGTATGATGGAATTAAGAGGTGTGACCCCTTTCAGAGCTGATTAGACCATGAGGGGTCCTCTCTTATGAAGGGCACTAAGCCAGGTGCAAAGGAGGCCTCACTTGGCCTTTGGTTAGTTTGGTCTTTTTCCATGTGAGGGTCTGGTGTTACTGCCATCAAGGATGAGGCCCTCACCAAACCATCCAACCTGCTGGCACCTTGATTTTGAACCCTGCAGCCTGCCAAACTGTGAGCAAGTATGTTTCTAATTGTAATAAGTTGCCTGGTCAGAGGTATTGTGTTATAGCAGCACAAATACACTAAGACACAAGACATCTATTCCTGTCCTCCTGCTGCCCTGAAGTTCTTAATGTGGTGATCCTACCTGTCTCATACCTGGTAAATCGAGTTTATTCATTCTGCCTGCAACTTTAACATAAAGGTTGCAAACTCATGAGGAATATATACAGATCTAATTACTGTTCAAAAATGGATGTAACAGATAGACATAATTTAGATTTTTCCCAGGGGTAGAGAAGATCAATACAAAAAGCACCATACGATGCTAAGCAGGGACATGTTTCAAATTGAATGCACAGGCAAACCTGTGTGTGCGTACAAATGTGCACGTGTACTGAAAAACTTAGTGCAGTAGAGCAAGCTGGGGTTGTCTCCCTGTCTCCTAACACATTCCCAACGGCTGTTTAAATACCTCCTCCTTACTCAGACTGCAGAACCTTACCTTTTGGGCCTAATAATTGATTCAGTGATGAGCACCTGGCCTGAACCCACTCACTAGATGTGTACTGCAGTGATTCTCAGGCAACAAGTCAGAGACATCTTGGCCTCGGTCACAGAGCTGTTGAGGTGGAGATTCAGTGTAGCCATTTTCACTACTTACATTTCCACTTTTAAATACCCGTATGTGGAATTCCCTCTGGAAATCTCTTTCCTTGATACTTTACATGCTGATCACTGCTCATTCTCTGGTACTCAGCTCAGATATTACCTTTTTAGAAAAGCCTTTTGTATTTATGCAAATCTCAAGCTGTCTGCCCCATTGACCATCCCTGCATCTCTGCCACTTACTTTCAATCATGTAACTATTTTCTTTTTTTCAGAGCTTCGATCATTACTGTCTTCTGAAATAGGCACTTGTCTCAATCTCTGCCTCTCTCCTGTATCTCTGTATGTGTGTCCCTAGTCTGAGCTACATGAACACCTCATTATTCTCAGGGCCTCCTAACCATCTCTAAGTACTATTTCAGCTTCAGCTTCATCTCCTCCTGCCATAATTTTTTAAATTCTGAGAGTAACTTGATTAGCCATATTGTTTTCTGAAGCCATGTCAAATGAAGGCAATTAGCTTAAGTATCGCCTACCTCTAGTCAGGTGCACATCACTGTGTAATGGGACGTAGTCATCCTTCTAACTTCTGTTTTTCAGCTCATTTTGCATTACCAAAGTGGTTTTTAGTGTGTGGTTCCCAGATCAGCAGTGTCAAGTATTACCTGGAAACTGGTTAGAAATGCAGATTCCTTAGGCTCTACCCCAGAACTACTGAATCAGAAACCGTGCATTTTAGTAATCAGGAATATATTTCACTTTGTTGTGATAACCTTGCTAGAACTCTCCGGTATTTCAAGACAATGATGGCTGCTTACTTTCCTATTTCCCAATATTCCTTCCAGGAAAAAATATGGAGTAAGAAAAAGGTAAATGTAACCCAAGAGGAAAACTACACCCTCAGTACCAGTTAAAGACATAGAGTGCCCAGACTTCAAAATAACTATAAATTAAAATGAAACATAGCTGACCATCAGTCTACCCTGTTCTGGGTTTCCAACACTGCCTAGCTCCACAGCAGATATTTCTGACATGCAAAGAAAGACTAAGAAAGGTTAAAGGGAATACAGAAACGAGAGGCCAGTGAAGGAGCCCTGGCCACATCTAACTAGGCCACTAGGAGACTGGGGTCTACTTTGAGGCTAAAATTATGAAAAAAGTATCCAGGTAGATCAGAGCATAGACCACAGGAGGCTGGATTTAAAAGCATATGCAGTTTGAAGACATAGTCTTCAAAGGAAGTAGAAAGGAAGAAAACAGCCAGGCTTTCAAATAATAGGAAGAAAGAAATGCAGAAGAAAAATTAAGTTTTGTAATTCAAAAGGTAAACACACACACACATACACACACACACTCACACACGTCGCAATCCTTCTGCCACCCAGAAAACAACATTCACTAATTTAATTAGTGAGGGAAGAAA
Organism: Dasyprocta punctata; assembly: GCA_004363535.1. Classification (NCBI taxonomy): domain Eukaryota; kingdom Metazoa; phylum Chordata; class Mammalia; order Rodentia; family Dasyproctidae; genus Dasyprocta; species Dasyprocta punctata. The sequence continues at coordinate 54,570 of RJWM01005205.1, read as the reverse complement.
ATCCATGACACTAGGAATCTTGTGAAACCCCCCATACCACCAAAAAACTAGACAAGAAACTTTATATGTCCTTATAGAGGGACAGGCAAACAGGGAGTGACTGAAAGCATTTTAGCAAGGGGTCTGAGGGGGCACTGTGAACTACAGGAAGCATGTCACGTTCCTCATTGTTGGGCTTGTTAACATCGTAAGCAGGATAACTTTGCTGGGGAGCTGTCTGATAATTGCTAAAAATGTTTAGCAGCACCCCTACCCTTTATTTGCGGGATGCCAGTGGCAACGCACCGGTGTACATCTGAAACTAAAATAAAAGGAGTGCTGAGGGGAGAAGATGAATTCACAGTGTTACACATAGTGACAAATTAGAAGTAGTGTAAAGAGGGAGAAATGAAAAAATTTTCTCTTTAGGCAGATGAGCACTAATAAAAAGTTTTAGGGCAGATAATAAAGTATGAAATAGAAAAGTAATTAATCAGATACACTAAAATATAAGCAAAAAGCCAGAACAAAAATGAAGACATTTCTAAATGCTATCCTTTTTAAAAATTAAATGCAAAGAACACAAAGATTGTAAGGAAAATAATTGGAAAGGTATATATCTATAATTATAAAATGTCAATACCAAATCTATTGGTCATATCAATAAAAATGAACAAGGTTAACCCACAGGTTAGCTGTAAAAATATTTCCAACTTAGCTAGCAAAATAAACTTGGAGTATATTTTGTATATAAGAACTAAAATCCAAAATAAAGAAATTAAGGTGAAAACTAAGTGGTAAACAAAGGTATACCAGGTAACTAGGGGGAAAAAATAAGGAAAATTATTCTGACATTAGAGATGGTAAAAAAAAAAACAATTGGAGTCAAAAGAAATAACAAGTGGCAAACTACAAAGAAACAAAACTTACAAGTAATCATGTGCCATGAAACATAGCAACCTATAGTTTTGAAGCAAAAAGTACAGTAGAATAAAAAAAATAGAAACCCAATAAAATCGGAGATTCAAATACATCATTCATAGTACAAGTCAAATCAAATGAACAGAAAAATAGGGATAGGAGATGCAGCATAATCAGCAGGGCGGGGTTTATGGGTCTGTGTCGGTCCCTCTGCATGCTCATGGTAGAAGACGCACTTCTGAAAGTGCTCATGGGGCACTCATCAACCACTTAATGACTAGCAAAATAAAAACTAGTTTCATACAGTAGAAGTATTTCAGGCACTTATCACAGTACAATAAAATTAGAAGTTACGAACAAAAACACAAATTGGAACAGTCTTTACATCTAGAATTTTTAAAAAAGTAATGAATAGTTCCTAAGTAATACAAAGTGAAATCACACATGTAACTTAAATCAACATATGTGAAAATACTTGGCCAACAGTAAAATGGTAGACAAATTTAAGAATTCATTCAACTATTCATCCCAAGTCCTCACTTGGAAGGAAATTAAGGCCTATTGTTTATACTTACACCAGCAGTGGCCACCACCTTTTGACTAAGAGCAAAGCCACTCAGAGTTTAAACTCTCAATAAAGGAACCATCTTTCCCCAGAGTGGCGGAGCTGGGGAAGTCCTTCCTTCAGAGGGAAGGGGCATCTTTGGGAAAATTTAAAACATGTACACGTGTACTGTGCATGTGTGTGCACAGTATATTTTCATACTGTTACTTTCTACTTATAATAGCTTTCTGTCTCAGCATATTTAGAAAGCAAAAGCAGCCAAGAAAAGTAAAAATGACCTACAGAAACATCTACTGAACAGTGTCATACATTCTTCAAGTCTTTTCGAAAGATCGTGCTCACTGAGAAGTTTCTTAACTTTTCCACTTAACAATTTATTACGCACATATTCTCATATTCATTAAAATTCCTCAGAATCAAAAATTGTAAATTATCAATTATTACGTAGAGCCCCCTTTGGGGATATAATTTTTTATTTACTTTATTTTTGTTTGCTCTGCTAGTTTAAAAATTTTTACTTAATTAAATATATGTCTATCATGTGATACAGCCATGATACTGTTTATTTACCAAGGAGAAAAGAAACATTCCTCAACGTAACATTTTGTATATGAATATTTACAGCAATTTTATTTATAATACTACAAACTGAAAAGGACTCAAATATGCATTGGCAGGTAAAGAAAATAAAAAAAAATACAGTCTATCCATACAAGGCAAAACCACTAAGCAATAAAAAAGAATAAACAATGTGTATATATTATGAGGATGAACCTCAAAATCGCAGACTGAGAGAATGCAGATGTGAAATAATGTGTGTTAAATGATTCAACTTCCATAACACACTCTGGACTGCAAAGTACTCTACAGTGACAGCAGTTACCCCTTGAGGGTGTCGTGAAGGAAGAATTCCGAAGGACCACACAAACCTTTTAGAAGTGATGGAAATGTTCAGTGTCTTGATTTTTTTGACTGTCCCATGGGTGGAAATGTAAGTCAAAATTTTGTGAATTGCATACTTCAAATATGTATTGTTTAGTATACATGGCACCGAAAATATTTAAAACCTGCACAATACACTATAAAACTGAGTTGATTTGTGTTTTTTAAACTGTGTTCACGTAGCTGTTCGTATTACACTTTGTTTCCTTTAATATTTTCCTAGACACAACATTCCCAAGAAAATAGTATGAACTTTTAAGCTTTGGGCACATACTATAAAAATGCCAGTCAAGTAGACCTTAATATTTAGGGTTCCATTATCAGTATTAAGTGTTTTCTGGCAAGTGGGAAACTACATTTACTCATGCATCATTATATGTAAGGAAGAGTTAAACTCTGTACAAGTCCTTTGTGGGTGAATTAGAAGGCAGAGCAGAACCAATTCATTCCTCAGTTGGCCAGTGGCTCTACAAATGAACACGTGCGGGACTGCAAAATGAGAGCGATGATTGGCTGTGTGTGGTACCACGTGACTGTAATCCCAGCACTCTGGAAGGCTGAGGCAGCAGGACTGCAAGTGCAAGTCCAATCCTGGCACCTCAGTGACTTAGTGAGACTGTGTTCCAACATACAAAAAAAAAAAATTAAGAAGGGCCGGGGATATAACTCAGTGAGAAAGCCCTGGGTCCAATTCTCAGTGCCAGAGAAAGACAAAGCGAGAGCAAGGGCAAGATAGAGAGGTGCAGGATTATCGGTTTTTCCACAATGTTTAGGATGCAGCAAAAAGAAACAAATGTTTTCTAAATTGTTATCCAACTCAACTGGCCGATCTGGTGGGTTGATCAGGGGCCTGAATGCTTTCTTACAACCTAGAAGGGCCAGCCCGGGTGACCGAGACAGACATTCCATTTATGCTTGTCGTAGAATGAAGCTGAGAATCAGAATCGGTGCTCAGGACAGCAGCTGCTATGGTCCATGAAATCACCCGTGGCCCTTTCCATCGCTGACTCCGCCCACCCCGTCTCGCTGGCTGGGACCTGAGGCCCCGGTGCTTCGTAACTGATCAGCTGTAATCCGAATTTTTGTGCTGGCAGAAGATTTTTGCTATAAGTCATAGTTTTTTGGTTTGTTTGTCTTATTTTTTTTAAGAAAGGAAGCAGGTACTGGAATTGGTTAGAATATGCCTATATGCTCTCTCGGTATGTGGTTTCGCACAAATTACTTCATTTCTGAGATCTAAATGAGACAATATATGTAAAAGCTTGCCACAGTGCCTGGTACAGTGTTAGTAAATAGTGGCACCCTTTTCAATTAAAAAAAAAAGTGACCAAGCATAGGTCTGTGTCCCCAGATTGTTACTGTGTACGTTATTTACCCAATCTACAGTTGGAAGGAAAATATAACATCTATGAAAATGTTTTGTCAACTATACAGCACTATTCATGCCTAAGATATCATTGTTACCTTTGTATTTCCACGCGTTAGCACCTGTGTCAGTTTTCTCCGCAGAAACTGAAAATCTGTAGTGTCCGATCAATAAAAATAAAGAGCACACGTTCTCAAAACTTCAGCTGAGGCTGCAAGGCCAAGCTCATCCCCCGATAAAAAGGGAGCAGTGCGGGGCTGACCACACCCCCGGATCATCGCAGCGGTTTCTGAAAACCCTGGATTGGAGCCAGGCCGTTTCATTTAAGCAAGAAATGTTGTTGGATGAAATATATTCACAAAAGCAGTAATGGTTGTGGTTGCTAACAAAGGAGAGACTTCAAGAAAAGCAGGTTCGCAAAAATAGCATTTTCTTAACCCTTGCTAATGAGGTCTATGTTGATAGCAGCTGTGAATTTGGAACCGCGGCCCTGTTGTTAACAAAACGCTTACATGGTCTGAAAAGCTGGGAGGAAAATCAGGTAGTCTGGTTTCCTAAGGGGCGATGAGCACGTCCGCCCGTGCTCTCCCAACCGTATAGCAGCTTGGGAAATTTCTGAAGTTACCTTGTATTTTTGGAAAATGGAAAGTCAAAAAAAAAAAAAAAAATTCCTGGGAAGCCATCCAAGTTTTAAAAACATCTTCCCTTCTCATGTGCTCTCCTGCTGTGATTTAAACTCTCTGCAAAGAAGGACAATCAGTAGCTATTTTTAGATATTTAACACATCATGAGATTGGTAATTAACCAGGGCCAAGTTTCTGAGAAGAGTTCGTTCCTATAGAATTTGACGGCTCCATTTGCATAGCGTTCTCTCTCCAAAGGCAAACGCACATTTTCCTCCTGCCAGCCACGGCCAGGGCAGGGTCATCTGTCTACTGTCAGTTATTTCCCTATCGCATGCTCAGTACAAAATGACAGAATGAAAGAAAAAGAACTGCTAGGAGAAGGTCCGGGACAGCAGCACCAGATCACTGACTTCTGTTGGAATGCAAAAAAACAAAAACAACAACAACAACAACAACAACAAAAAACAAAAAACAAAAAGCAACAACAAAAAAAGTAAAACATAAAAGACTGAGACATTTATACTGGAAAAGACATAATAGTTGGTTAATTTTACTGATAGAAAGGTGAAGGAAAATACTGTCGTGCACCATTACATTTAGGAAAAAAATTACAAACTTGGGATCTCTGAAGCATACAAGAAATAACAAAGACAATTACCTCATGTTTTTGGTTTATCTGTTTTGTTTTTGTAGTGGGAATTGAACTCAGGACCTAGCGCTTGCCAGGCAGGCACTTACCCCCTGTTTAATAAGCATTAAGATAATTCCTATGTCCTTCCTTTCTGAAAATGTGATTGTCTGAAGGATTTTTTTCTTTTATCCACTGAGAACGGAAGGTGAAGTCTTCACACCGCTATGTGTTCTCTGCAGGAAGGATCCCATTTTCTTGTAATTGCGAGATCTGCTCCAGAGATGTGAAATCCGTAGGAGAGGACAGCCGGGACGTAAGCACGTTGTGAACATCCGACCCCGGATTTGGGGAAATGATGGAAAATTAATGGGTACAGATGTGCCCATCCTGCAGCGGACAGATGCTCACTTCACACATCATTTAGGATTCCCTGGTGTGCTTGGCGACAGGGTGATGAGCCCACTGATACGGGGCTCAGCAAAAAGTACTAGGAAAATTAAAGTCTCTGTTGGCCCACGTCAACTCTTCTCCCTCGGCTGGTGCTTGTGTAACTACGGCACACTCTCAGGGAGGAGACGGCTCTTCATGGGTGAATGTCACTGTCACACTGACTGGGAATGTCATACCCTGTACACTGGGCTCAGCAGGAAACAGGCCACTTTTCAATGTGTAACCAGGAGCCAGGGCAGGTGAAAGTGTGTGTGTGTGTTTTGTTTTGTTTTGTTTTGTTTTTGGTACTGGGGATTGAACTCACAACTTCGCCCCTGCCAGGCAGGCGTTTAGGCAACTGAGTTAAATCCCCAGCCATATTTTTTGAGACAGGGTCTCACTATACAGTTCAGGGTGGCCTTGAACTCACTTCGTAGCCCAGGTTGGTCTCGAACTCACAACGATCTTCCTGCCTCAGCCTCTCAAGTGCTGGGATTAAAGGCGTGCACCACCATGCTCGGCAAAAGTGTGTATTAATATGATGACCTCTAACTACTTTCCAGGGACACATCAATCACATGATACTATTGTCAGACTAGTGTATGCTTCTGGTACCATATTTGCTGGGGGTTTTATTTGTTTATTTTTAGGATTGGCAAATACTATGTAATGCCTAATAAACATGCTATCAGATGTGTTTTTCTTCTATAACCTTACAGATTAATTTATGAGATAATTGCCAAGCAGGAGAGAGTCTTTAATGGAAACATTTGTACCCGATTAGTTGAGATCCAATCCAACAAAACTTTTCTTTTTCTTTTTTTCTTTTTCTTTTTAAATAATATTTATTTATTTATTTATTTATTTATTTATTATTTTTGTGGCACCAGGGATCAAACTCACAGCCTCATGCTTGCCAGACAGGCACTTAAGCCACTGAGCCAAATTCCCAGCCCTAAATTTTCTTTTTAAAGTAGAACATTAAAAAGAAAAAATAAAAGAACAAAAAAATAAAAAAAAAACATTGAAGCTCTTGTCATTTAATAAGTACTCAGTGAAACCTATTATATGTCAAAGAATGTACTGAGGAGAACAATAACAATATGTAATAGGCAACATCTAATAATAATATATTACATAATATATGAAATAAAGATAAATAGTATTATTAAACACTTAGTACATTTTATATATACAACTATTTAAATTCTTACAGGTGATATTTATATATTATTTGGGTTTTCAATTCCCAGTTATTTATGTACCTATATATCAGTGTGCTAGAAATTTGAATAATCAAAATAATATTTCAAAGGAAAAGATATCAATATGGTTTGAAACAAACAATAGTTTTGTGGAAGAGAAAAGCCAGGAAATGAGAAGAAAGAGAAACGATACAGACACACAGCTGAAGAAAGCTTTGCAATTAAGAATAACCTCATGGCTGTTTGGGGGTCAGGGCAGCAGTAGCTTGGCCAATGAGAAGCCACTTGACATTTTTGGATATTAAAGGAAAAAGCATGCCAGTTTTAAGGAATCACTAACCCAACTCAAACCTGTTAGTGTCATTTTCAAGGGATGCAAATATCAAATGCAGCCTATGGAATGAGTCTCAGATGTCTTAGATATGATTATATCTTTAGGTGAAGCAGTAAGCTGCAACTCTATGTAGGTTGCTCAGACTCAAATGTTGAGTTTGGATCAAGAACTACTTGTTCTTAACTTATTCAAATTGGAAGCTATTTTTCATAGCAAATAGAATATTTGAGATGCCCCAGAAGACATCACTTTCAAAAAACCAAGGCAGGGAAAGAATATGTACATTTAAATGTTAAAAACAAAAAAGAAAATAAACATATTTATCTGAAGAACAGAAGGCTCACTGATGAGATAATAGTTTTTAGATCCTCTCCTAAAGGTAGAAAAAGAGGATAGATGCTTAAATAATGTGGTAGTTGGGTCATAGAAATGTCTTGACTAGCCACTAAAACACTAGAAGTTTATAAGAATATTATTTGGAATCCACTTCCTTTAAAACAGGACAGACATTCCTGGAGCTGCAGCAGTTTATGTGCCATCTTGCCCAAAGAAAAAGAAGTAGAGTGAATTAGATCATTTGAAAATTCCTTGCAAAATGGGATCTTGTGAGTCTAAGGAAAGGGGACATTCAGTAAAGCACACGTTATCACGCCTTCTTAAAACATTTCTTCTCAGATCACACAATCACAAGATCTCTTTCCCTGTATTCCTTTGGCCAATATATCATACTGTCTTCAATGATTTTTTTTAGGTCGGTTAGTTTAGTTTATTTAAATTTATTGGTACAATTTAGGTATACATAATGATCACATTCATTAGAGGGAATTTGTAACTGTACACGATATATCTTGATTCCTTTTTTCCTTCCCTATTCCCAGCCCCTCCTTCCAAACCTGTTTCTCCTCACCATTCACAAAGCTCTGTTTTCATTTTATTCTTTTCTCATTTTTTTCTTTTCCTTCCTTCCTTTCCCCTTCTTCCTAGTTCCTTTTTCCCATTTCACAATATCTATTGTGCATTTTGGTCCTGATTTATATTTTCAGTTTCTCACACCTGAGAGACAATGTGATATTTACACGTGTGTCTGATTTATTTCACTCATGATTATGGTCTCAAGGTCTCAAGTTGTAAATGTCTCAATTTTATCTTTCTGGCTGAGTAGTATTCCATTATATATTAAAATATCTTTTTTATTCACTCATTGGTTGATGGACATTTGCGTTGCTCCAAGATTTAGCTATTACAAACTATGCTCCTGTAAATATGAGTGCACATATATCATCATGGTATGATGGTTTTAATTCTTCCAGGAAGATTCCCAGAAGAAAAATAGCTGGGTCAAATGGGACCTCTAATCCTAGTTTTCTGAGGAATCTCCACCCCGATTTCTACAATGGTTGCACCAATCTATACTTGCACCAGTAGTGGAGAAGAGTTCCATTTTCCCCCTCCAAAATATGTTATTAGTTCTCTTCTTGATAACAGCCATTCTTTCTGAGATGGAATCTCAGAATTTCTTTAATTTGTATTTCTGAAGTGATTAGTGATGTTGAACATTTTTTCATATATTTATTTACCATTTATATTTCTTCTTCTGAGAAATGTGGCTGTTCATCTCAGATGTCCATTTTTAGATTGAGTCTTTGAATTTGGAGGGTCTGCATTTTTCAATTCTTTAAATATTCTAGATGTTAGTCCTTTGTCTGAAGAATAGCTGGCAAAAATTTTTCTGATCATGTGGGCTGTCTTTTCTCTTGTTGATTTCTTTTGCTGGGAAAAGAAACTTTTTAATAAAATGAGATCCCAGTTGTTGATTCTTTGTGATAATTCCTGTGCAATCTGGGTTTTGTTCTTAAAATGTTTGCCTACACCTATGTTTTCAGAGTTATACCTACACCTATGTTTTATCTTCCAGCAGATGCATTGTTTCTGTTTTAATGTTTAGATCTTTGATCCATTTTGAATTTAGCTTAGTGCTGTTGATAAACATGGGTCTAGTTTTAGTCTTCAACATGTGGAATACCAATTTTTCCAGCAACATTTATTAAAGAAGCTAAACTTCTTCCAGTGAACATGTTTGGCCCCTATGTCAAAGATCAGGTGGCTAAGTGTGTTTGGAGTTGTTTCTGCATTTTTCAATCTGTTTCATTGATATTCAGGTCTGTTTTTTTCTTTTTCTTTTTCTTTTCTTTTTCTTTTTTTTTAGTTTAGTACTGTGATGTTTTAATCACAGTAGGTTTGTAGTATAATTTCAAGTCAGGGATAGTGATGTCCCCTGCCTTGTCTTTGTTGCCCAGAATTGCTTTTGCTATTCTATGTCTCTTTTGGTTCCAAATAAATTCTAGGAATTTTTTTCTCTACTTCTATGAGGTATACTAAAGGTACTCTGATTGGGATTGTATTAAATCTTTATAGCAATTTTCGGAATATGGCCATTGTCACTGTTGCTTCTTTTTATCCAAGAACAAGGGATATTTTTCCATATTCTGATATCCTTTCTTATCTCTTCAGAGAGCAGTAGTTTTCAATGTAGAGATCTTTTACTTTGTTAGATTGATTCCTAAGTATTTCATTTTCTTAGATGCTATTGTGAAGATGTTGTTTCTATAATTTCTCTCTCTGAGTTTTCTGTTTATGTACAGGAATGCTATTGATTTTTGAGTGTTGACTTTGCATGCAGCTATGCTACTGAATCTGGTAATTAAATGTAGAAGTCTTTTGATGGAGTATTTGGGATCTTCTATGTAGAGCATCACGTTATCTGCAAATAATGACAATTTTACTTCTTCTTTTCCTATCTTTATTCCTTTTATTTCTTTCTCATGTTTAATTGCTCTGGCCATGTAATTATGGAATTTTTGTGGTTTCTTTTGCTGCTGACTTCCAGTTTCATTGCACTGTGGTCTGATAATATGCACAGAATAATTTAAATTCCTTTGCATTAACTTAAGCATGTTCTACGGGCTAGTATGTGGTCCTTTGGAGGATATCCCATGTGCAGCTGAGAAGAATGTGTATTCTGATGTTGTTGGGTCAAATACTTGTGGATATCTACTAAGTCCATTTTTTCACATGTGTAGTTCAGTTCTGGTATTTCTTTGTTGATTTTTTGTCTAGTTGATCTATTTGTGACAGTGGGGTGTTAACATCCCCCATTACAATTGTGTTAGTGCGTATTTGATCTTTCATGTTCATGAATATGTATTTTATATAGGTAGGTGCTCCTGTATTTGATGCATACATATTTATGATTGCTTTCTTTTTGGAGCTTTCCTTTAAAAAGAATGTAGTGACTCTCTATTCTTATGATCTGTTTTGGTTTGAAGTTTACACTGTCTGCAAATAGAATAGCTACCCTTGATTTTTTATAGGTTCCTGTTGCATGGGATGTTGTTTTCCATCCTTTGACTTTCAGTCTATGAATTTCTTTTTGGGTTAAATGTGTTTCTTGTATGCAGCATATTGTTGGATCTTCTTTCTAAATCCATTCTTTTGATTGGTGAATTGAGACTATTTACTTTGACGGTTATAGCTGACATTTATTGGCTTATCCTTGACATATTATTTTCTACTGTTGGTTCCCTGTCTTTACCCTTTGTTTAATTGCTTGACCTGCTTCTGGTGGCTTCTTTCTATTGGCGTTCTCAGATTTGTGCACATTGCTATCTCTCTGCAGAACATACTGTAGAGTTGGTTTGGTGGTCATGAATTTCTTCAGTTGCTTTTTGTCATGAAAGTATCTTATTTCTCCACTGATTCTGAAAGAAAGTTTTGCAGGGTTCATCAATTTGCATTGGTAGCTATTTCTTTCAGGGCTTGGAATATTTCACTCCAAGCTCTCCTTGAATCAAGGTTTGTGTTGAGAAGTCTGCTGTAATTCTGATGGACTTTCCTTTATAGGTGATTTAGTTCTTTTTTCTCACAGCTTTTAATATTCTATTCTTATGCTGAATTTCTAGAATCTTGATTATTACATGCTTTGGTGTAGATTTATTTTAATTGTGACTAATTGGAGTTCTATATGCCTCATTTGTCTGTATGTCAAATTCTTTTTCCAAAATACTTGGGAAGTATTTTGCCATTACTGCTGTGAACATATTTTTTTTCTATGTTATTTGTGCTAGCTCCAATCAATCTTTTTCATTGACTCCAATCAATCTTACGTTATTCTTCTTGCATCATCTTGCAGCTTTTGATTGGTTTTTCATGGTCCCTTGTTATTTTTAAGAGACCTTTCTTTTCAGAATCACTAGCTGCAATCCTGTCTTCCAGGTCTGAAATTTTATCTTCACTTTCGTTCATGTGGTTTTGCAAAGTTCTAGTAGAATTATGAATTTCCTGAATATCTGTCTGAATCTGTTTCATAAATTTTATTTCATTCCAATACTAGGCATTCATGGTTTCAATCATTTTCCTTTGCTCCTCTAATTTTTTCTTCTAACCTCTGTTCCACACTGCTGGCTTCTCTCCCATGCTGCTCTCCTTGTCCCATGCCAGTGGTTACAAGTGTGTCTTGAGCTGATGGTCCCCAGTCAGAGGGAGAGGGACTGACTTCCCAAGGGTATTTGTTCCACTGGTCACTGGTTGCAGGACCAGTGAAGTGCTAGTTTCCCATTCCTTGTCCCTGCTATGGTTCAAGTCCTTCTCCTGCCCCACTAGGACAGGAAGGGTTGTTTTTTCACTAGCAATCCTCAGTGTCACAGACATTGTTTCTAACTTTGATGTCATTAGAGATTCCAGTCAGCAGTTATGGTGCTCAATAGAGAAAAGAAAAAGAAAAGGAAAGAGAAGAAGGAGAAGCAGAAACAGAGGCAGAAGAAGAGGAGTAGGAGGAGGAGGAGGAACTAAACATAAGAAAAAAAAATTGGCAGCTTAGGGAGGGGGCAGTCACCCCCGTGTGTGCCAGTGAAATTTGTTGCCGGGCTGCAGTGTCCTCTGTTTGTACGAAATCAGAAGAGGAGAGGGGCCTTATGGTCTATCCTGTGTAGTCTGAGTTTTCTACACATTTGTAGTCTCTCCTTTTTTCAGGGGGAACTTCCTGGGAAAGGTGGTTCTTGCTCTGATCCTGCTAATGGTAAACCTACAGGCACTCCAGTGGGCTGGACTATTATTTTATCCTATCCCTATGTTCTGTTTGAACTGCAAGTCTCTTATTTCAGATTAATTTTGGTATCAGACTATATGTCCCTTCCTTTCTTCCCATTACCTCTGTTTTAAATTGATTTTCTCTGAGAAGTTCCAATGTAACTCCTCTTTTATTCAGACACGTGGAAGCTTCAGTTATTTCTTTAACAGCTATTGTGATGAATCTGTAATTACAGTAGTGCTTCAGTTCATGAACTTAATTTGTTCCAGGATTTTGGAAAAGATGGCCACATTTGTGTATGTGTGGAAAAGATGACTACAATCATGTTTGTCACCTGATGCAGAGTTTGCAAACAAAAATAAAATTCTGCCAGGTGCTTCTGTTTGTGAACCAAGTTGTTTGCACACAAAAGCATTCATCAATGGAGGCACCACTGTATCCTGTTTCTTTTGTTTCACTGCCTCATAAGAAGATATGAGTGAGGAGTGCAGAGACCTTACTGGTAGAATGTCTTACTCTGTATATAGTAGATGTTCACTAAATATATGTAGAAAATAGAAGTGCAGCTATGTGGATAAAGTGATGGAGGAAAGAAGGCAGGAATGGATGAAAGAAGGTCCGTTCTTTCTTTTAGCATCTAAACTACTTCAAAAAATCTTTTTCAAATTACTTCAATTTTCTACTGCTTTTTGCAGTGAAATGCGGGATCAGGCAACAGCAAAAATTCCTCTGATTGAGAGCTCAGGCAGTGTGTAGGCTAGCCTCTTCTTACGTTTCTTGAAGATCATTAGGTATCTTCTGATCTGATCCTTTTTGCTCAAGGAGTTGGCCGCCGTTCCTGAAATTATTATTTTTTTCCTCTTCTATTATGCTTGTCCGATGTGGCACTTATACTTTAATGCCTTATAGATAAAATGGTCTCTGTCAGACTACACTTCTCATGCCCAGAGGAAGTTTTACTGCTTCATAAAATCCTGTAATGCCCCAGTGTTTAAAAAAGATCTATCACTCTATCAGTGGGTCTTTATGGGCTCTGTGTACACTTTTTTCTTTTTTTTTCTTTCAATGCAAGGTTGGTTCCTAAAGCAAAAAGGGACAGAGATAAATGGATCTATGTGTGCTAACAAATGTCAAGAATCCAGCTCAGCTTTATACTGAGGTGGTATTAAGTAGCTAATGCAAACTGTAGACTATCCCCCCAACAACAGCGTTAAGCACTACAAAAGGATGAGAATACAGGAGTAAGATTCCCTTTCATAAGTAGTTACAGCAAGATTACTATTGTATTTGCTGATCTGCATTAGAGAATCTTGATGCTTGCTGTGTTTCAATTTTCTTTCGCCTGTCAGACACTCAGAGGCCTTATGTCTGTTGAGTTCAGTTGGTGGACAGGGGACTTTGAGCACAATCTGCTTCCTGCCACCTGTTCTACACCAAACATCTCTGGGTGGGCTGTAAAAGCTTTGAAAAGCAACTTTGAAAGGTGTAAGCTGAAGGGAGAACTGTCGTATTTCAGGTAGAAAACATATTTCTTTCATCCATAGTCTTACAGGTGGTATTAACTACAAGTGACAGAATTCTGTCCAGAAGTGTGAGTATGTGTGAGTGTGTGTGTGATCATGCACAGACATATGTGCAGCTGACACCGTGTCTGTAGGTGTGCAGATGACTCAGAGTGGCCCAGGGCTTAGAGTGGGAAGAGGTCTCAGGTTGCTGCTTCTCTCTGCCACGGTGCCAAGTCGTCACCTACCGTGGCTATGGTGTGTGTAGTAACTCAGTCTCCTACCATGCCAGGCATCTGCTGAACTTGCACTGTACTCCCCACTCTCTGAGATGGTGCACTGGAACATTATTTTCAGAAGCTTTCGAAGAGTCAGTCAACATCTGTTTTTGCACTACTGAACAATGTATTGTGTTAGGTTCAGAAGGTGTATTAAGTAGTTTATGCTCTGTGCTTTGATGATAACAATGGTGAATAAATATAGAGCAATAGCAACCAAAAATGTGAGTTGATACAGGGATACTTGGATAATTTAAGCCAAAAAATGCAAGCAAGTAATAGGAAATGGAAAAGTGAGCCAGGCAGCTCCTCCAGGGAGGTGGTCTTGAAATCTGATCCTTGCACAAAATCCTGCATTGCTGCAGCTGCCCAGTGCAAGTTGAGCAAACGCATGTGGAATGGCCACTTACTGTCCCACTCAGGCTGTGGAATAAACAAAAAACAAACAAACAAACAAACAAACAAAAAAGTTAAACAGAGTTGCTTGCCATCAAAGTACTTAGTTTTGATTTTGAAAGTAGTAGTTTTTAAAAAGAATAAGCAGCAACGATCTTTGGTATCAAGATGGTCAGAAAGGCCCTCTCGTTCCTGCTTGGAACCATCTGCTTAGAAGGGCAGAAGAGCAACAACCCAGGGGAGGAGAAAGCACACAAGGAACAAGACAGCTTCTGGGCACGTGTCTTTCATATTTTATACTATGAAACTGTGATCTTTTTGTTTTAAATCCCTTATATGGGGAAAAAAGTATGTGATCAAGGGAAAGTATAAAAAATATTATCTTATGTACTTCCCAGGGTTATTGCTGCAAGAAAAATGCTTTGTGTTTCAGGGCTTTGTGAAGCAGACTGTGTTTTGTGAGTCATTATTCTTTAGGCCTGTAGGGAGCGCAGTATCCCATCACAGGAAGCAGTCTCGGGAGAAAGTGATGCTCAGTGGATGTAACAGAAGAGGAAAACCTTCTGCAAGCACGTGTAGCTTGGTTATGATGTTCTTTGTCTATATTCATCAAAGCACCAATGAAAGGTAACATATTAATATTTGTTACATGATTATCACTGAAATCCTAATTGATATCTTATAATCTCTAAAACTAGTATCAGAGCTCCAGTTGAGTGATTCTGAGATGTTACAGACCAAATAATTTTGGAGTTAAAGGATGAATTTATAGGACTGTAGGAAGAATTTCAACCTGAAGGCTGACAAACAAAGAGTACATACTGCAACCCTGATACCATGTACTATTCAGGTGTGAGCAGAGTTTATCCTCACTTGTGTTAATGAATTCCATTTTGGTTGCTATATGTCAAGGAAATTATCACACCAGAATCGTGTCAAACCTTGCCTGAGGACCAGCTGTCAGAGGAGGTGCGGAAATTGCTGCCCTGAGCTTGAGAAGTAAGTCCTGAAGCTCCATCCTGTTACAAAGCGATCTGATGAAGCTGCTGCCCAGAGAGAAACTTTCTCGGGATGACCTTCCCTCTCCTCTCCCTGGGAAGTCATGTTGGGCCTGGGTCTCCCGTCTCCTGACTGAGCAACGGTCCCTTCAGTGTCTGGACTCTAGTCCCGTCCTACAACTTGACTCCTCTTTCTCTCTCTGCAAAGGGGAGATGCTATTTACAGTGCTGTCAGTTCATGTAGGGGCCTACGTTCTTCAAAGATTCTCTCTCTCTCTCTCTCTCTCTCGTGTGTGTGTGTGTGTGTGTGTGTGTGTGGTGTTGGTGCTGGGAATTGAGACCAGGGCCTCACACAGGCTGTGCGAATCTCTTCTTCCGAACTATGCTCTCAGCACCACAAGGAACATTTTATGTATCAAGATGATCTGTTTTAGATTCTGATTAATTTTGAATTCACAAAAATTTAGAAATGAAAAAGTCTTTTAAATGTCATGGGAGAATGCTCTATTTCTTCAAATGTAGAGGCTTGAGTTTTTTTTCTGCATGACTGAAAGACATTTATTGGAGAGTTTCCTCAAAGATTATTTGCTAGAATAGTGATGATGAAGGAGTCGGATGCTAAAGAGGAGGCAGAAAACTGGTATCTGGGGGAGATGATGTTCTTTTGGGAGAGGGTGATTATGTAAGCTGAGGGAGGCGGAGGGTAATAGACACCCAACTCCTGCTCTCTTCATCATGGATTTGAAGCTCTGTGATCATATGATCAGGTCTTTCATTTGTCAAAGTATTTAGAGGAACATTTGTGGAGCTCTACTGTTAAGCTGGGCTTCTTTGGTAGGTGACAACATGTGACACGCACTTTGCTTCTGCAAAGAACTCAGTTCTATTTTGGCTCCCCGAGAGCCAACAGCTCTGGGGTGGACTTTACCCTGTCTCTAATTGAATCATTGTCCCTCTGAGAAGTGGCAGAGGGGAGGCTTCATGGAATGTGACAATAGGAACAAAAGTAGAAGAGGGAGAAGAGGATGTGTGTCATGTTGCATATTTGGTCTTTGGGTACATATGAGGTACCACTTGAAGACCACTGAGAAACGAACCTGGTGGCACTTAGTGTACATTTTGGTGCAATTGGGCCAAGAGTACGTGAGTTGCGCCTAGGGTCATGATTCTGCCATCTCTTTGATGAAGGATTGCTGCTATCTGGAGAATCCCGATGCTCATTAGATGGCACATTTTAATTATCAGCACAGGATTTTATCTACCTAGAGTCTGCATTGGACGTTAGTTGGGTCTGCTGCTAGGCAATTTCTACAAAGATAAATTCCTCGAGCTGTTGACTAAACTTAGACACTTTTATGGGGTTACAAATCTATGCATTAATAATAAGAAAACTGGGTGGATAATCTGAAATGCTTGAGAGAATATAGGTTTGGGGTCTGCCATGTGAAGGGAGATAAATGGTGAAGAGTTTCGAGTACAGAGAGATGAAGCAAAAGGTGATATGATAATATATCTATGCAAACAAAGCTCAAGGATGAGATGAACACCCATCAAAGCACATGCTAAAGGAATGAGGAGACTCCATTTAAAAGTGGAACAAAGCCAAATAACAAACTAGTTAACAAATATCTTATTATCATCTCAACAGAGGGAGAAATACATAATTTGCTAAACTTTAATGAATCTTTTGGCCATCACTTTTTTGGCTACATTAATTCAACTAGTTAATTCCTGAAATATACTTCTAAATTTCTGAGAAATAAAAATGCTTCATGTGTTAAAAACAGTTGAAATTTCAGCCCAACAAACATCTGTGGATATCCTAATACCTTTTAGGCCTGGCTTTAGTGCTGACTAAGAGGGCATTCTGCTTACAGTCTGAATGGAGAGAAACTGCTCAGAGCTATTTATTCCCTTATTGAATAAGATTTCCAATTTTCTCTGAAAAGATTTAGAAATACAAAGTTGACATTAATGGTTCTCAAGGAAATTTTATTAATTGTCTCACTTCCAGTGCTTAGTATACTCTCCCTGTAGCATTACCTCAAGGTGACCTTGCCAGCCATAGGGCCAGAATTGCTACAGTTGCTGTTTAAAGCACATAGTTAAACCTATTTGTCTGTAATGGGGCAGACTAGGACAGATGCAGGGCAGTGGAGAGGACGACAAAACACGTTTCCTTTCAAAGCAGAAAGGAAAGAAAAGACAAGGAAAGGAGAGTAAAAAGGAAAGGAAAGGAAAGAAAGGAAGGCAGGCAAGCAGGGGAAGGGAAGAAAGGACAGGAGAGGACAGAAAGGAGAGGAGAAAGAAGGAAAGAAGACAACAAGAAAAAGAAATAAGCTAGATGATCTGCACATTATGCATATTCCAAGTGCTGGAAAGTCAGAGTTAATGAAGCTCACCTTCAGACCGTTCTACGTTGTCAGGAAATCAATTTACACAACCCCAAAATTGAGTATCTGCCTCAATTAGAAAAGTAATCTGGTGTCATAACCAAGAAATATCAACAATGTTGATACAGCTAAATTAGGATCTGAAATGTTATGATACAGTTTGCAATATGATAGGAAGGAACATATTTACAGCTGACACTAGCATGCGTAAGAGGAACTTTGGGTAAGTCTCTTGTAGAAACTCGTTAACATCCTGACCCCCACTTAAGATACAGATGGTCTCAGAACAACATACATTAGAATTTCATAAAATTGAGTCAGATTTTTAAATGAGGCACTCTTATGTGAGAAGTAGAAAACTATTAACACAAGAGACTGGTGAAATTAGAAAATAATCAGGAATAGGACTGTTGATTAACCATTCCTGGGATCTTGAGCTAGGCACAATACATCACTCAGACATAGCTCAAAGTGTCCACTGTTCCAGTGCTGTCATAACCTAATCAAAAGAGGAAGCAGGTGAATTTCTGTAACTAGTAGTATACACATCCCTTGGAAGGAAAAGGAATCGCCTTAGAGAGAATTAACTGATAGATTTTGCTGGATGATGTTCATATCATCATCCCTAAAGGTAATTCTTGGAGCCTCTACTAGCTGTAAGCTTTAATATGGTATTATGGGATATTATCCGCTATAGTACTGAAGAAATGCACTTCCCAGGAATCAAGGGAGGTCGTGAAAGATCTCCAGCATCAGATCAGTGTTTGTTTCACTCCACCTTGTTGTTCCTTTGCCACCCCAAGTCTGGGGGTACCAGACTCATCCATATGTACCCAAAATAATTCCTTGAGAATCAACTTAGAGTATTGCTGGAAGAAAACATCAGTTGGCAGCCAAGCTCACCTTGGCAAAGGGAGCTTTACACATAGGCGCCCTCATTTCAGAGGAAAGGCAGCTGTGGATTCTGAATAAACCAAGACACTCAGGCCTAGCTGAGCATCTGACGCACAGGTCAGTTCCCTGGTGGCTGAAGAAGGAGGATTGCAATTTTGAATCCCATATGACTTAGTGAGACCCGATCTCAAAATAAAATATAAAAAAGGGTTGAGGATGCAGCTTGGTGTGAAGGCCTGGGTGCAGTCCTTAGCGTGCCCGTGTACAGAAGAAGGGGACGGATCGAAAGAGAGAAAGACTCAGAATGTTCCACTGTGATGCATTGTTGGAATCCCTTTCACTCCTTACCCACTGCCAGGTTAGAGGCTCGGAGCCTGGGCAGATATGTGGATGCCTTGATTTCGGATCTGAATAAACCTTCCTGAGTTCCAACTCCAAACAGTGAATCTGAGCAATCTGCTTCACTCACCAACATCTCAGGTTACACGTTTCTAAAAGGAGTTTCCCAGCACCGGTTTTATTTAATCATGAAAATGAAATAATCTAAGTGAAACCCTGGAAGCAATGACTGACTTATTAATTAAGCATTCAATAAACAATTGTTCCTATATCTTCTTTTTTTATGTGAACAGATATTAATTTCCTGCAGAATGTTTTAAAAAGAAATATAATGAACTCCTTTTGGTTTGGTACACAGTTAATCATAGGAAGAAAGTCACTTTCACACAAATGTTCTTATATAGTATCGTTTACACCACAGAAAATTTAGAAAAAAAAAACAGGAATTTATATGGGACTCAGTCACCCCTTCCATCAGCTTTGTCACTGATTACAGTGTGGGGCACACTGTACCTCGCCCCACAGGCGTGGGGACTTGGGCCATGAACTACTGAAAAGCACCGGCACTGACAAATTTTGCTAATGGGGCTCAACTAACATTAATCCTTGAATATCACTTATAGGGTTCACAGGGAAGAAAAGGTATTAATCCACAAAAAAATAGGGAAAGGTAACCCTGCTTCTCAAATGAGGGAAAAAATTCCTTTGAGCATAAACAGATTGCACTATTTATACATGAAATATTTTCTGCATCTATAAACTTACCATGCTCAAGTATTCTAATTAATTGTGGTGGTTGCCAGGGAAACCAAACAAACTCAATTATAGGTCTGTAGGAAGGTGCAGTGTATTTATGACTAGGAAGCAGGTAGTTTTCCATGCAAAAATGAAAACTGAACAGATGCTTAAAGATTTCAAATGTTCTGCAGACCATAGTGTTATCTCAATAGACTTGCTTAAGGAATCTTGATTTTCTTTCTTTTTGGCAGTGGGGTTTGGGGACACAGACAGTGCACGTGATAGGTGAAGGTTCTGAGGAATATGACTGGCAATGGGCCCATAGGGGATGACTGAATAGGAACTGGCGAACCCCACTGAAAGAGTTCTCATTCTACACAACATTATAGGCTACCTTCCTATGTAAATATCTAAGATCCAAAAAAATAAAATAAAATAAAATGGAGGCAGCTATGAGGTTAACAAATAATAATAATAATAATAAAAACATAGCTAAAAGTCAGGTAAAGTAACTTAGAAGAAAGTGTGGGAAATTGATATTTGAGTGTCTTGAGGACCTAGGAATGACTACATGTGTCTTTCCAGGTACTTCTTTTGCTAACAAGATCCTAAAAAGGTAGACACAGTCCTTCCACTTTGTCTGTGCATTTACTCTCTGAGATCTCAGTTGCTGAGGTCAAACAAAGCCTGAGGTCTCAGTTTCCTAGGTCAGAGCCTGAAAATATTAAGTGGAAAACTCCAGGAGTAAATAATTCATAGGTTTTGCATTGCGTGTCATCCTGAGCAGCAGGATAAAATCATCATTCCTGCCACTCTGTCTTACCAGAACATGAAGCATTTCTTTGTTCAGGATATCCATGCTGTCTACATAAATTTGTCAGCTTTTAGTTACTGACAAAAAAAAAAAAAAAAAAAAATACCTGGCACACACACAACTTAAAGGAGGAAAGGTTTGTTTTGGCTTGTGGTTTCAGAGGCTTCAATCCATGGTCCCCTGACTATAAAGTATCAGCAACATGGCAGAAGGGCACAGAGAGGAAAGCTGCTCAACTCATTGCAGCTGGGAAGCAGAGCGAGCAAGAACCTGTCGGGGACCACAAATTATAAATTGAGTCTAGAGGATGTCTGAGGCCATCCTTGTCCTTTTCTCTGAGCCAGATTGAAATGAGGAAATTCCCCACTTTTTTCTGAAGTCCTAAGGCTAATGACATGGTGGTGCTCACAGGGTAAGATGAGGCCTGCCCAGGATGACAAGGATCTTTAAAGCAAGGTAGTAAAAAGTTTCACCTGGGGAAACTTCAGTTTCCTGATTGGCCCTGGACTCATCGTTGCAAGAATGCTTAGCTCTTCTTATTTACTGCTGCTCTTCCGGGAATCACTCACTACCCCTCCCCATGCGCTGGCTAAAAAGATAGTGGCAAGCTGGAGAATCTTGGTCATTGTCCACCCTGAGGCACTGACTTCCCAGTTCCTCTGTACGCATTACTCAATTGTCTCTGTTTATTTCACCCTTTCATTGCACCCCTCACACAGTCAGTTGGGGATCTTGGCCAGGTTCCTAATAAAAGCCTGAGAGGAAGGGGTGAGGACTAGATGTAGTCCCCACAGTCAACTGCTGTGATCCACCCCTTCACACTCGGAAGTGTGCTTTCCTTGCATCTCTCAAGCAATCAGTTTGACAGGATTAACCCTCACAGTACACTACCATTCATTCATTAATTACTAGCTGTTCATTATCAGATTGACTGTCACAGTGCTTATGTTCAAATAGCCCTTATTTTCCTTAAATAATGGCCCCAGAATGCTAGCATGGTGACGCTGCCACATTTATATTATTATAGTTAGTCTATCTTAGTATTGTTGCTAATCCCTTACTTGGCCTAATTTGTAAATTTATCTTTATCATAGATGTGTGCGTAGAAGAGAAAACTACAGAAGTGGGGCTCCGGGTACCAGTGGCTTTAGGCACCACATTGGTGTGGGCATGTGTTCTCCGGGGGTGAGAAGGGTGACGGGGAGTAGTGACCGCAAAGTGGTGACAGCAAATGAAAGTCGCTGAGGGGTGAGGGGGCAAATCGGATTAGGCTTGAGAACATTTCTAACATACACTTCTCATCAAGTAAAGTTATTACAACTATTAAAAATTGTGTGTTTTTTTTTCTTATAACTTAGGAGATGACCATATTGATTACACTATTAAAACCCATTCTTAGCATTTTAAAAAGCTGCAGCTTATGTAATCATTGTCTAGAAATGGGATACTCTTATTTATCATGCAAACAAAATGCCCTGCTTTTCTTAAGACCAGACCCACCTCCATCCTTCCATTCATCCATCCATCCATCTTCCCATTTGTTCAGTTAAAAATCAAGTATTGAGTTTCTGCCCCACTTTTAGTTTTCGTGCTCGATTTTGGATATACAATAATGAGTATAATTGCTACCCTTAGTGAATATGATTAGAAAGGCATAAATTGGTAACTGTAGAAACAAATGTTTAAGGAACCATAACTTTATGAGTAGGTTTTAAAATAGCTTGACAGGAATTTAACACTCAATCTTCCCGATTTCCAGCAAAGAACCTATCCACAGAGTAAATTGCCACTTTTGTCATTAATTTCATTATCTCTAGTAATGTTTCTTTCTTTGAATTTTTTTTTATGTTACTGATTTACTCTACTTATCTTTTGGTTAATAGCACAATCTTTCTGTATTTTTTTAAATTTAAGGTTTATATTTATAAATAGCATATAACTGAATATATTCTATGATGCCATATGATAATTTTTGAACTTTGAATATTTATTCTACCTAAATTTTGTGTGAATACTAATGTATTTGGTAGTGCTCCCCCCACCCGCAGTGCATGCTGGGAATTGAACCTAGAACCTTGTACATGCTAAGAAAATGCTGTACCACTGGGCTACATCCTTATCATGTGTTTAATTTTAAACTTTCCATCCTACTATTTTTTTTAATTCTTCCGTTTCCTCTCACCTCTGTTTTGGGTCAAATATAATTATTGTTATTCACTTTTCTTAACCTACTAGTTTGTAAATCACATCTAATTTTTCATTTTGCTCTGTTCTAAAGATGACTAAATGAATCCAGGGCTCATTAAAATCTGGTATAAATTTAAGTATTTACCACTTTCTAGATAATGCAAGGATCTAAGAATTCATTTCCTTTTAATCTTACCTTTTGTGCAATTTCGTTTTATTTTGTAGCCTTCCTATATTAAACCCAAAGGGTTGATTTCACATAATCTGTATTTATGTGCATTTATTCATACATTACCCTAGCTGTTGCTCTTTATTTTTCCAGTATTTCCATGTTCCTGTCTGGGAGCATTTTCTCCTGGTCTGAATTACTTGTTTTAATAGTTCTTTAAATGCAAACTTGCTGATAAAAGACATTCCCTGGTTTTGGTTTTTGACTGAAAACCATCTTTTATTGAGAGGGGCGATTGGGGTATGTTATGCTCATGTGCCCACCCCACACAGGGAGCGTGACATTAGGTACTGCAAACACGTACATGCATGAAGGAAGGCAGTGTAAACACGGACACACACAAAGGAAGAGGACTAAGGGGTGAGAGAAGTGAAAGGAAAGCAGGAATTAACATGTGCTATGTCCTTGGACCAACTCCCCCACCAGGACGGCAAACATTATGTACTACACATATGTACTAATAAAGTAAATTACGAATTCTTAAAAACATCTTTTTTGTATTCGTGAAGTGTATTTTTATTGGAAATAGAATTGTCTGTTCGCAGTAGTCCTCAATTACTATCCTTTCCAACATTTCTTTCCATTGTCATCTATTGTTCTTTCTCTAAGAGTTATACTTTTTTTTGTGGCTGTTTAGGAGTATTTCCCTTTTGACTTTGGTCTCTGCAAGTTTTACTATGATATGGCTAGAAGTGATTGTTGTCATAATTAATCTGTTTGGGGTATCCAGAACTTTTCATTGGCCTGAAAGTTTTGTAAAAATCTTGGTTGATAGACTTTGGCCTCTGTATACACAAATTATAACTTTCTACTACATTCCAACCATGTCTTATATTCTTTCCTCTTTTTTATTCTGTCTCTTATACTCTATGAAAATTATTCATTACATTCTAAATTTTAATTTATTTGCCTTTTAACATTTCAGTTCTTAGTGAAATTCACCTTGTTGTTTTCTGTTACCTTGTACATATTAATAGGAACTATTTTCTTATACCTGCTAACTAAAATATCTGGATAACAAAGAATTTTCTTGCATTGAATATTTTTTTACCTTATTTTCAGTTATCTGGCACTTCATTCTGTCACATATAGTAATTTTTGACTGAATTATGAAAAAGCATATAGCTATTTTGAGGGTTTGGCTCAGGGTAACTCTGTAGAGATTTACTTTTGTTTTGGGGATGGCAATTAGAGTTTAGGTCTCAGATGTTTCTAGCTTGGATTTTAGAATCTTGTGACACTAGGTCTGTTTTATACGTCCTTACTCCTAAGATGTAGCAGAGCTGGGTGTTCACTCCAGTCTGAGGTGTTTACCAGGGCTTCTCTGACTAGGCGGACCCTGAAGTGTTATTGCTCCTTTCTGACGAGAGTGCCAAAACTTCGGCTGACTCTCCCAGTCTCTTAGCTACTGATTTCTTCTTGGGTTGTCTTGATTTTCTTTCCTGGAGCCTTGACAAATGCACTGAAGGGGAAAAAAACCCCTTCTCAATCATCTTTTCTCTAGAATCTCAAGCTTGGAAGGCCCCTCTGCTAGGGTAAAAATCATGGCTTCAGATACAATTTTTAAGAACTGTCCAGCATTTCTAGCCTTTGTCAAATCAACAGTCTGTTGGCAATGAACACCTTCATTGCTAGAGGGAAAACTTTATCAGTTTATTTTCGTTCCCCTAAATCCACATGTTTACTTAAGCTTCACTGACAGCCATGATCATGCATTTTTTTCTTCCACTCTGTATTATTCCCTTTATACAAAACTGTAACTTCTGTGGGTTTTTGCTTCATCAGGGTTTATATTTGTTACTGTCTTGGCAAAAATATTTTGGTTAGCTTTTAAATTACCTTATTGGCAGCATTTTGATAATCTCCACCATGAGATAATTCATTAAACTGAACAAAAATTTTGGCGGTAGCTTTTACACGCACATCTCTCCCGCAAAGGCATTGGGCAATTGTTTCTGTTTCTCGTGACTCCCGAAGGTAGCTTCAGCCCGAAACAACTCTCCTGTGCTCCCACTCAGGCAGATCACTGCAGATCTCGGAAGCCAACTCGGACAAATGCCCGACTCCACCTAATGGCTGGACCATTTTCCACCATGCTGCTGCCCCATCCAAAAAACAGATGAATGGCTCAATGGTGAAACTGAACAAAGAGTTTCCCCAACTTCTCTGCTGCCTGCCTGCCTGCATCCTCTGAAGGGGTTTCCCTGGTGACTTACACGAAAAGGGATAAAATGAATTCTGGACTTTTCCAAGGGGCTGTGAGACTTGTGTCTGTGAGGTGCTCCTTTTTCAAACAATAGCATCCAGCAAGGAAACTGTGTTCTGTGTCGTTTGACCAGCCTGGCTTGACAGCATTTTACACAGGGGCATTGACAGCGTCAAGGATTGGAAAATGGAACTGCAACCATCAGGCTTCAAGTTATGTTTTAACATTTAGTTATAAAGGCCATGTCGTGCCCTCAGAGATGCAGCGGGAGTATTAGGCCTGACATTTTGAATTTCAAATGCAAATTGGAAAGTCCAACCTAAACTAGGAAAGGATGATATGCATAGCTTGCCTAAGTTCTGTATTCAGAAATGGCTCCTGGGTTAGGGTAATCACGTCTCCCAAAGGCTCTGATTTTACTTTATCACACATATAAAGAGGACAATTGCAATTAATTCCTCTGAGTAATATCTGAAGAGTACTACTTGAATATCTTATTTGACAAAGAAGTTACTGGTAAGATCTGTCTACACAGACAGAGATCTGTCTCTGACTTCAGTTTAGTGTATGGTTACATGTTCCCATATAAAACTCTTTAAGATGAA
Organism: Dasyprocta punctata; assembly: GCA_004363535.1. Taxonomy (NCBI): domain Eukaryota; kingdom Metazoa; phylum Chordata; class Mammalia; order Rodentia; family Dasyproctidae; genus Dasyprocta; species Dasyprocta punctata. Next base: position 28,907 of record RJWM01005205.1, on the reverse strand, counting down.
GAATGACGAAAACATGCAGTGTAACTGACGTATGAGGCCAATCTTTTTATTTAACAAGCACAGGTGTATGCAGGGAAAGGATTTAGGAACTGAACAGTAGGTATATGGCTTTAATAGCAGGCTGAAACCCCTACAGAGTGCTACGTCTTCAGTGATCTTTCTAAAACACAAATCTGATGAAGTTCCCTGCCTATTTAAAAACCTTTGCATGGCTTCTCATTGCTTAGAATAAAGTCCAACCACCTTGGTACAGCTACAAGTGGTGCAGTGACCTCCTTTGCCTTACGGTTCCTCCAGTGACCCTTGTCTGTAAAACTCTTCTTCCTTTTTGCCCTTTGCCTGAATGATTTCTTCTTATTCATCTGTTTCCATTCTTCTAATAAATATTTTGTATACCGGGTGTAAATTAGGCTCACCTCTAGCACACTTGTCTTATTTCTGGCATCATAATAGGCATGATAATTGCCTATTTGTTGGTCTTTATTATCCACTATTATCTAAGTGCCATGTATCAAGACCTGTGCGTTTCTTGTTCTTTGTTTTATTTCTGGAATTTAGCATCCTGCCTGGCATATAGCAGGGACTGTATCTACAGAATGAATAAAGACATTAAACAAAAAGAGAGAATGCATAAACACATTCTAACCTTTTGAGAAAGATTTTCAATAGGTAAGAGGCCTTCTCCAAGGACACATAGCACACAGGTTTATTATGTATTATGTACCAGTCATTTTCTATAAATTTACACTCACTTGGTGCTGTTTTTATGAAAAAAATATATGAAAAAGAACAAAGGCCTCGTGATGGATTGTTTAGCATTCACCAGTATAGCATGCCACTTCCTGGGCATACACCTCTGCCCTGTTGCTCTCCATCAAGTGGCTTCCTCCACTAATGAAATGGAAGCAGAAAAGAAAAATGTGACTTCTGTACCTTCCCGAACCAGTTTGCAATGGTTTTCCTGAAATGGATGATTGATATTTTCCAGAAAGAATATTTCTTTTACAATCTACTTTGAAATGGGGACCCCACCTACCTGAGCAAGGCCTGGGGCCTGAGTGAGGAATGGAGATGTTTGTTATCAACCACTGACAGCTGTGCAAGTGTTAGCATAGCACATGCTACTACATCCTCACCTTCAGATATTCACTCAACCCAGTTTGAGAGAAGGGAAATTCTGGTGAAGAATGTAACAGGGAATCTTATCCACATGCATTAGAATCAAAACACTTAGGATTCACTGGAATAGGAAATTAAAAAGTTAGGAATGGTGTATTGTAATCCCAAATTATGAGTGCTGTAATCTGAGTATTATAACCCTTTTCCAGTCTTCACAATCCAAAAAGTCGCATTTGTAATCCATTGAGACGTTATTGGGATCCCGGCAAGTTCATTCCAATCTACCACCTCCAATGGAACCCATGGTGAGAGTAATGACACCAAGACATGTCCAAAGTTCGGGGCAGCCAAGGGGTCCTAAGCCTGATCCCAGTGAGGATGTGTAGACAAAGGCCCTGATCCAAGGCCTCTCCCAGAAGGGGAGAAAAGCATCTCTGCAAAATGCAGGTTCATCCATTCCCCTCTGGAAAGGTGCTTTTCCTAATGTGGGTGACTATGAAGTAAACTCTTATCAATATTCTTGTTCAAGTCCTTCTGTGAATGCAGGCTTTCATCGGTCTCCACTAATACCTAGAAGTGAAATTCCCAAGGCCTAGGCTAATCCATGCCTCCTTTTATAAGGAACTGTAGATTTTTCCCAAAGTAATTGAATTATTTGGGACTCTCACCAACATTATATGAAAGTTCTTGTTTTTCTGTGTTCTTACCAACATTTGGTGTTTTCCGTCTCTTTAATTTTAGCTCTTTTTGTGGGTGTGTAGTGCTATTTCATTGCCAATTTTAACTTTCATTTCTTTGAAGACTAATAATGTTTTGGACTTCTTTCGTATGCTTTTTGGCTATTTGGATTTTTTCCTATGTCGAGTATTTATTAAAATCTTTTGCCCATTTTTAATTGGGTGATTCATCTTTTTGTTATTAATTGTAGGTGTTCATCACATGTCCTGGATATTAAATCTTTATGTTTTGCTAACATCTTCTAGCAGGCAGCCTGCTGACTCATTTTCTACATGGTATCTTTAAATGAAGAATTTTACATTGTGACAAAGCCTATTTTACCAATTTTTCTTTCATATTTATTGCTTTGTGTTCTAAGAAACCTTTGCTTTGCCAAGTTATAGCTATTGCTTTTAGGAATACAAGCTATCCCCCTTGGATTACGGTGTACAGTGTGAAGTAGAGGGAGTCACTTTTTTCTTGTGAACATTTAACTTCTGCAACCATATATGTTGAAAAGACACTTATATGTGCATTAGTTCATTTTGGCTCCTTTGTGAAAAGTCACGGTCTTAAATAGGAGGACCTGTTGCCAGACTTTCTTCTCTTCACCTGGTTTGCCAGTCTTTAAGCTACCATGTACTATGCTGGTTTAATCACCATATCTCTATAAGAAATCTAGAAGTCAAATAATGTGATCTTACTTTTTAAATTCAAAGTTGGTTGAGATATTATAAATCCCATTCCTTCCTTTATATGCCAAATTATAGCCCCAAAGATACCCACAAACTAGTCCTCAGAACCTCTCTGAGTGTTACCTCATTTGCGAGAGGAACATTTACAGACACAGTTAAGGTTGGACTTTCCAAGTGGGCTCTAACGCCATTGTGTGCATTCCCATAAGGAGCCAGAGGGAGATTTGGCACAGAAAAGGCTGTAAAAGGACACAGACAGAGACAGGAGCGATGCAAACACAAGCCCAGACTTCAGCAGAAGCTGGAAAGACAGGGAACAGATTTTCCCCTACTCACTGGAGGAACATGGCTCTGGGGAAACTTGATTTTAGTCAATGATCTTCATTTCAGTCTTCTGCCCTGTGGGACCATGCAAGAAATATCTTCCATTGTTTTAAAACACTGAGTTTGTGGAAATTTCTAACAGGAGGGCAAGAAACTAACACATTTTATCCCTTTTAAACTATATGGTACCATGGCAAATATCATGTCAAGATTTAGCCAGATGGGTAGACTTTGATAAAATGAACTTTTTCTTAAGGCTTTGTTGTATGGTTGAATATATGCAGGTGTTGGTGTTAGACTGGAAGTTCTCAGGTATGCCTGTGCACTAGAGTTTCTTGGGTAATAACTGGACACTTACTCTTGCCTTCCATTTTCAAAGATTGAATGTCGTGGGGTCTGGCACAACTATTTTCTTAAAAGTATTGTAGGTCTCTGTTGCACAATATAAGTGGCAGGACCACCTGCAATACTATGGTTACCCGAAACTTCATGACAAATACAGATTCTACTCCATCTTACAAATGGGCATTTCACCAAGTTACCCAAGTGATTCGGGCACTCAATAGATATCAAGACATTCTGGTATGGATGGTTCTGATTTGTAGCAACAGATAATAAGAACTAAATAAGATAAGTAGTTATGCTTCTTCCACTTATCAACAGTATAATCTTGGACAAATTCTCATTTAAACTTAGAATTTTTATCTGTAGTATGGAGGAAGCAACATACTTTGCATAGTTGTTAGCAGACTTGAATGAATGAATGGAACAGGGGCTTTCCATCAGTTCTTCCTGTTTCCACAAGGGAATGCATGTTTTTATGGGGATGCTGGAGTGATGTTCAAATTAATGACTCCCCAGGGCAAGCTGCTCAAGAGCTGCCTCGATTATTTCCCTATTCTACAGAAAAAGAAGAGAAATTAATCTGACAAAGTCTAAAGGAAATAGATGGAATGGGATTTAAAATAAGTTTAGGTGAGACTAGTTTAAGTTTGGACAGCCACAAGCAGAGTATTGGGTTACATGTAGATAAAGCAAGCACTTTTGAGGCTAATGAGAAGTGAGAAAGGTCATTATTTTTGGTCAATTACAGTTAAGAAACAGGAGGACAGAAATGCATACTATGGCAGGGTCACTTATTTAGAGATGGAAAAAGTTCATAGAAAGAGTGAAAAGTTACGCAACGGTTTGGTGGTGGTGTTCCTGGAATTCAGTGATGGAGTGAATAGTAACTACCATCATGAAATAAGTTCTTTGCTGTTGAAGAATGGTAAAGAGGGCATCAGAGACAAAATAAAAGGCAAAAGTTAGAATATTTGAGATAGAAGGAAGTAAAAGCACATCACAAATACCAAGAACCTAGTACAAAAGGAAGAGAGATTTGCTATAGAGCAACAAAGTTCAGAAGGAAACAAACCAACCCTCTTGGTATTTCCATAGTAAGCACTTGTTTATCAGGGCACACAGCCCCAGTCATTATACTCAGCAGATCGCCACCCCCCACCCCCACCAAAGCACTATAGAATGTACTAGAAGGATTACCTAATTCTGTTTTATGCAGCCAACCTCTAGGTTCACACAGCTCACAGTCTAGCTTTCCAGAATGGGCCAATGTCCTTCCAATAAATGGTTCCTCATACCTAACCTCCTCACTGATTCCTCAATTGTACTTTCTTTGTAGATTTTAACTTTGTTTTACTTGTCCAAAGCTCTTGTATAATAAAAGCTCAGTGAAGGCATGAGAACGCTGTCTCACAGGAAGAAAGTCCCAATTCTAGGGAAAGGAAAACTAAGACCATTTACACTGCATCCCCAACATTATGAGTAATGTTCTCTACTTTCTGTTCCTGGTTCTTAGGGGCCTCATCACATTGGAATTGTTATGACACCCTCAATGCTTTCAGCGTCTCCTCAAAACTGTCACCTGATAAACTCATTCCTTCTACCAGATGTACCTCTTTGTCATCAGCAGTTTAGATGCTATTTTTTAGATGCTATTTTTAACCAGAGCTGAGTTTTATCTTTCCTCAGCAGAGCTGTTGCTTCAGTTCCTTTGATTTTACTTTGCTTCCATTTGTTTAAAAAAAAAAAAAGAAACTCATTTCAAAAATTTCCAAAGACGTCTTTAGCAAATTTCAATGTTATTTCTTCTAACAAATAGAATAGTCCAGAGAATGTAGCCTTTAGACATTCTTTTAAAGGTTAGCATTTGATTTGGGGAAAACAATCTGAAATGTAGTGATTTAAAGTGGAAAAAACAATATAAAGCTTCTAAGGATTGGATATTTTTACTTAAAAAGGCAAGAAATAAGTGCTAAAGAGGCAAGGGGGAAATAACTTCACAGAGACTTTCTAGCATAAATGAAATTTATCTTCTAGAGCAAATGTATGCAAATGTTAAAATAATTCTTTTGATCTGTCTCATCCCCTAAGACATTGTAAGTGACAGCATAAAAGCAGACGCCAGGCACGGTTTCCATTTTCATTCTGAGACTCACTCTCCAGCCCCGTCTACCCTTCTTTGCACTTGGATTCTGGCTGGTAGGAGTCGTCTCAGGAGGTTTGCTTGTCCTCTGACGTGCAGCTGGGTGTGGCCCAATAGGAAGCACTGGTGGGGAAGATTAGCACAAGTACTGGCCGGGGTCTGGGTATGTCCTTCCCTGGTCCTTTTACTATCAGGTGACCTCCGCATGATGGCATGCTTTTCCTGAAGGCTACATTTTCTGTTGGGCAGGTTCAGCTTACAGCTATTCTCTCCATAGGATGGTGTGTCTTGCTCCTTCAGACACACGGTTAACAACTACTGCTGTTCCTGGCCCCTGGGTATTGCACCATTCCTGTTGGTCTACTTCAATCCTCCACACAGTTTAACTTATCTAAGTTTCCCTGTTCAATTTTTTTCTTTCCCTCTGGTGCACTAACTAATACGAATTTATGAGTTCATCCATCCATTTATTCCTTTATTGATTATCAGCAAACATTGGATATCCCTCTAGTGTGTGTTATGTGATCTTATGGGCCTTATGAAAATGGAGCAAAACAGTAAGAATTCTCTGACCAGAGAAAGCTCAAGTCTAGCTAGGGGAGACAGATACTACATTAAACAGTTGTTCCTATGTATTTGTGGGGTCTGTATCTATAAAGTCAAGTAACCACAGCTTGAAAATATTTTTAAAATTGTATTTGTACTGAACATATATACTTTTGTCTTGTCATTTTATTCCATAAGTAAAACAGTGCAGCATAGCATTATTTTGTGTTATATATTAGCAGTAATTGAGAGATGATTTAAACTATACGGTAAAATATACATTGGTTATATGCAAATATTACGCAAGGGACTTGAGCACCCTCAGATATCGATGTCAGTGGGGTCCTGGAGCAGTTATCCACGGATACTGAAGAATAATCATATGCAAGAAAGTGGAGAGTACTATGATGGTAGAATAAAGAAGAGAAAAAAGATAGGAATCATGTCTATGGGATGGAACAGGATGTTCTCAGAGAAGTTTTCACTCAGAAGGTAACTTTTGGGCAAAAATTTGTAGGAAACAAGAAACAAACACAAAACATATCTAGAAGAAAATTTTATAGGTTGAAGATTTTAACTGCAAAGTCGTAAGTAAAGCAGTGCATGGATGATTGAAGACAATGAGACCAGAACAAGAAAGTAAGAGGCTGGTCCTGGGAGATGAGCTCAGAGAGCTGAGGGGTACACATGCAAGTTGGCCATACAACTAGGCTTCTACCTGAGTGGGCAGGGAGCCATGGGAAGGCACTGAGAAGATGAGTAACTGATGAAAATTCTGTTTTGGATAGACTATTCTGGGCTATTAAGAACAGACTATAAGCAAGTGAAATATGGAATCAGGGAGAACAATTGAAAGGCAATTGCACTAATCAAATGGAGATATATGGTGGCTTAAAGCAGGGAGATGTGAAAAGATGAGATGATTCTGCATACACTGAAAACACTGCTGAGATATTACCAAGAAACTGTAGGTAGTAAGTGAATAAGCACATCATAGGATAATTCCACAACCTTTAGAGAAAATGGAGCAGTCATTAATGGAGGTAGGAGGGGTTGTAGCAGGATGGATTGGCAATGAAGGGCTGGATTTTAGGTTGGAAAGTTTTGTGATGTTAGCATTCAAAGATAAATTCAAAGAAAGCAGTTTCATATGTGGGCCTGAGATTCAGAGGAAAGTTCCAGGTAAAAAATACAAATGTTGTAGCCATTATTGCCTTTATCACTTGGAGGCTATAGCGAGCATGAATTTTTCAAGAGTAGGAAGCCAAAATAGATAAAGGAAAAGGTCAGAGAACTGAGTCCTAGGTTATACCAACAATATGGCGTTATGAAGATGAGGAAGACTTGGTCAGGGAGACCAACACAGTGTCACATGAAGAAGGATCACCAATAACTCCAGGATCATTCTGGAAGACAACTGAATAGTGTTTCAAGAAAGAGAATGATTAACTGTATTAAGTGCTCCTTAACAGTACAAGATTTGCCTGTCAGATTTACCAGCATGGAGAACCCTGGTGACCTTCAGTAAGCTACTTTCTGTGGAATGGAGAAACTAACAACCTTAATGGAGTGCACTCCAGAAAGAATAATAGTGAACATTAAGGAAGGAGTATAGAAAACTCTTTTGAGGATCTTTGCCTAAAAGAGGAGCAGAAAAGAGGGCAGTGACTGGATGGTAAATTTGTGTCAAAAAATACTATGTTTGTGTGTGGATGGACAATATCCAGTAGTGAGACAAAGCAGTATTATGTACGGGAATGAATTCAGAGTTCTGCATGAGGGTCCTAGAAGACAGTGCTATGATTTAGATCTAAAATGTATCCCCAGTGTGTGTGGCGGTGGGGGCTGTTTGAAAGAGGCAGTTGCTGGAGTTGTGACCTGAAAGCGTATATACTTGCCCTTGGCTCCTCTTTTCTCATTCTCTGCTCCTGGCTGCCAGGAGCTGAGGAACTTTCTTCCACTACACCCTTCCACCGTCCTATTTTTGCCTTGTAGCCAGTTGATAATGGACTGAAACCTATAAAACCGTTTGCTGACATTAAGCCTCTCTTCCTTTAAGTTGAAAACATTGGATACTTTGTCCCAGTGACAGAAAAGTGACCAATAAAGAAAACTGGGACTGGAGAACTGGGGTTGTTGCTGTGACGGTCTGTGATCATGTGGGTTAGAAGCATTTGAAACTGGTGTGCTGGAGGAGTGCAGAAAGGTTTGGAGATGCCGGCCAGACAAGCCTGATAATGCTGTAAACAGAGCTCAGTGGGTGATTCTGGTGAGGACTCAGAAGGTCAGAACACTGATTGAAGAGTCTAGAGAAGACTCAGGACTTTTCACTTGAGAACAAGGGCTCTACTGGAAACTGGACTAGAGATTGTTAACTTGTCTACATCATGCCCCTGTCCTCAGACTTTTCAGACGTTTGTGAAGTGATGGTTTTGCAGGAAGTTCTTTTGTGAAAATGGTTCTGAAGGAGTGAAGGAAGCAGATTTGTAGGGGAGAGGTTGAACTGATCCTTGGTATGGACCTTCAGAAATCCTTAGAGTCTGAGACTAGAATGACTCTGGAAAGACGCCTTCAATCGATAAAACAGGACAGAAAGCCTAGTACCCACTTCTAGCCAGTCATCAGACGTGGGTTGTGTTTGGGATGGAGGACAGCTGTGCGCAAGGCAGCTCCCTTTGGGTAAGGGCAATGCTGCCGAAGGCAGTCTGCTGTGAGCCACTAGCAGGAAGCACATCTGGTAGCTTCAAAACTGGCCGTTTCAATGCCAAGAAAAGGATCTGGCAGGCATACGACAGAACTCATTATCGCCCAGCCCTTGTGCCACTCAAATCCTTTTGTTTCAATAATAATGATTCACTATCTGAGAACAGGTCCTCCAGGACTTCAGATTGCCTCTTCCTGGGGAAACTGGTACAATGAACTACCTTCCTTCCGTTGCGGTGGCTAGTCTTGGAGACACAATGGATGATAATGGCGATCATCCTCTACCACCTCTTTTGGACTATCCCTATACTTAACTGCACCTCAGACGGCTCAGTCCTAGTGTATTAGAAGACTGCACCCCTGCAGGGACACGACCACTGCATTTGCTCACTTATTAGAAGATGGTGAGGGAGTACTGTGGACCTTTCGGTGATCCACAAGATTCCTGCCTCCTGATCTTTAAACCCGGTATAGTGCCCTACCCAAGAATATGGGGTGAATACATGATGCACTTTTAAGGAATAGAAAATGAAAAAGGTGATCATTTAATAGGTTAGACCCTATGTTGCTACTAGACTCGCTGCTGATCTTTTGCTAGATCTGAAAATACAAGTTCTCACACTGTGAGCTACCTGATGGTACCTGGTATGGAACTATGAATGGCCTCTAGTTGCTGACTGTAGCGTCTTGCTGATAACCACAGAAGAAGCAGGGAGGGAAAAGAGGGAAAAACAAAGGGAAGGAGGAAGGAGAAAGAGGAGGAAGAAGATAAGGAAGAAAAGGAGGAGGATGACAAAAGGGAAGAAGAGGAAGAGAAGGAGGAGGAGGAGGACTGTGAAGTGAAGGGGAATAAGAGAGCAGGAGAAAGAAGAAACAGAAGTAGCAGCAGCATCTCCTCGCCCACATTTACAAGAAAATAAACCTCAGTGAACTCGGAAGTTGCTTTTTCTCCAGTCAGACCAGGAGAGAGCATTATCCTTTTACAAAAGCGACTGGGCCACTTCTGTTGTTCCAGGATGTTCAGAGAAATCTTGGCATTCAAATCTTTGAAATGTTTGCATGTTTTCTCAGTTCAAGTCTCAGAATTACATTACTTTTCACTCAAGGCCCAACACGTGGTGCCCCAGCCTTGTCAGGCTTCAAAATATAATCCTGTGTGGTTCTCTACTGCCAATTAAGTCCTGGGCCTGGTCTTCAGTTTTCTCCGTTTCCCAGCTGTGTTAGATGAAAGATAGTGCGTGTGGTCAAGGAAGCGCTCAATGGTTTGCCTGATAGTGATGATTCATCACTGTTAGCCCAGTATTTTTTTAGCTGTTTTAATAAACTCCAATAACACTTGTCAAATTTTGTAATTTTTGTAATGGAATTTTCCTTTATCTTTTAAATGCTGAGACCTTACACCTGCCAGGGAACACTCTTCTATGGATATCCCATTTCAGTTTACTATCAATGATCGTTTTACGATCACACAACCACAATATGCCAGGAGTTACAGTAACTTCATTTCCCACCCGTGACAAAGTCCTCATTGCCATTTTGTAGACAGATGATCCAGTTCCAAACTCTGAATTTAGAATCCACTTTCTAGAACAACTATGTGTGCTAACTACTTGAGACTCATTCCCTACTAAACAGATTCAGAAATGGAGATCAGTGCACCACTGTTTTGTAGGTAGCAATATGGGGAATAAACATCCCAGGTAGTAAGGTGGGGAGGAACAGGCAGAGTGGAAGCTGAACTCTCCCGTGGTTAAAACCGTGCAGGATCCTTGACTGATCCCACTGGGACAACAGTGCGGTACGCTCCTTCAGAGAAGTCTCTAAGGAAAAACAGCTTCAAACATCACATCACCTGGTTAATGAACGCAACCTTGGGTGAGTTAGGTATCGCTGGTTAATTCCTAGTGAAGGGATTCAGTTGTGAGCCAAACAAAACCAAGATCCTTAGCATCTGGAGTAAATGAGAGATATCTTTAAAGAAATTATAGCGCCATGGGAGACCATGGATTTAGCTAGGTGATGGATGATAAAAGGATGACGTAAGGAGGGCAGAGGAGAGAGAGCCCATGGATTATGGACCCTAACGATGTCAACTGTTAAGAGTCATGAACCATAAATGATATGTTAGAAAGCATATTTGGAGAATGATAATAATTTAGATTTTGGAAACTTTCATTCTCACATCTTATGACCATGTATTCCAAAGACTAAGGCATTCAGTCATAAAGTTTTGACATACATCAAATTACTTGCCAATTGAAAGCTTTTCTCTATATGCCAGTGTACAATTCTATTAGAATTGTATGCATTGAAACACACCCACACATATAATCTTGAACTGAAGACTACATCATTTTGCCCTGAATCACACTGAAAAGACTGATAACTAGTTCAACAATTTTCAAATTATCTCAGTGGAAATAAATGATGTTTTTGTATTAGAAGACGCTATCATCATTTTCTCCCCAAATCTAGTATAAAAAGTGGATATTAAAACAAAGTAATCAAACATTCTGCCTTGTCTATCAGCACTTCAAAAGGCAATTCTCTTACCTTTTGGCTTCTAAAATCCTTTTTATCACAACTGAAATACAGGGGTTCCTTGGCACGGAAAGCTTTGAAAATTTGTAGACTTTGATTTCCAGATAAAACTTTGCAGACTTTTAAAGTCCAACTAGAATATCTTTCACTAGGAACTTCAAATTTTCATTCATTTCTAGTAGAAACTTTCTATTGTCCACTAAAATTTGAAGGCTTCTGGGATAATTCAGGATAAAACGCCTACTTGCATGCGAATGAAAGGCGATGATGTGAAATTTAATCAAAATTAGACATTGAAAATAATATTTGAACTATTCTTTCCCTAGGTGTAGCTGTTTCCTACAGTCTAACATAATTTTATTTCAAATAATTCTCTCAATTTTGCAACAGTACTTCTATAAGTTCACACATTTGTATACGGACAGTTCTATTCTGAATGTAATCAGTTACAACCTGACTGTTTTATTTTTTTCCCCCAGAGCCCTGTGAATGCGTTTCCTAAATATTCACAGCTAATTTTTCTGTTTGTGTTAAGCAAGTATTGTATATTTCTTTTTCTTTTTTTTTTTTGCGGCACCAGGGATTGAACTCACAGCCTCGCGCCTGCCAGACAGGCACTTAAGCTGCTGAGCCAAACTCCCGGCCCTGGTTTTTTGAAGCAGGGTCGCACTATGTAGCTCAGGCCGGCCTTGCGCTCGCGTTGTAGCCCAGGCCGGCCTCGAACTCACAACGCTCCGCCTACCTCAGCCTCCCGAGTGCTGTGTATATTTCATAGAAAGAAACCTAGATCAATGACTAAGAGTCGGTATCATCATAGATGTGTACTGAGTAGGGAAGGATGAAAAGAAAATTTGTTTAGTCTGTAGAGAGAAGTATTAAAAGGAACAAAGCTTGCTTTTCTAGATCAAATATATCATCTTCTGGATGTTGTTTTTCCTTCTAATCTTAAACCTCCCACTTTCACAGACTTTGCGACTATTTACCTAAAGCCAGTCGAGTGTCTTGGATCAGTGTGCACAGCCAATCTGATAATTTCTGAGGACCCTTAGACATTAGTTTTCCATTTTGCCTCATTTTATATCACACAATGTCCAAAGGCTGTTTTTTTTTTTAGTAGAATCTGATTACAGCATCATATGAAAAATGCTTTTTTGTGTGAAAAATTCAGGGGCACACTGAACAACAACAACAACAAACAACTATGCACTGATTCTGTTTTTATGAAAGAAAAGGAAATATTTATCCAGGTAGGAAGTGCCAATATCACTAAAGAATATTTTCTGCAGATCCTGAGATGAGATTTGGATAGTGAGAAGGGTACAGAGCCCTCTACTATAGATTTCTAATTGTTTTAAAAATACAAAAGGGGAATATATTTCAATATTAATGTAGTTTTAAACAAAGCTTGGTGATGGATATGTGGGTCTTCATTAAAATATTCATATTATTATATATTTATAATATTTCATAAAAATGATAGAAGAGACTTAATATTAGGTTGAGTCGTATAGAGTTACTTGTACTAAATTTGTGACTGATATAGGAAAAAGTGATTATATATGGCTGAGCCTAATAGTATAGACATTTGAAATATTCCTTCCCTGCTAACATTTATGGAGCACATTTTCCTGATACCCAATCATGTGGGTAGTGTGGTTCAAAGGGGGTAAGATGTTTATAAGCTTATCTTTCCATAAATTACAAGGTTACCATTCCATAAATACAATTTTCCCAACATAAGATGTGTTTTGTAGCCACTAATTATGGTGCATAGATATTGCTCTAAATAGAGAAATCTCACAATATACGTTAATGTCATTGTTAAATATTAAGGATTATTCTAATGTGTTTATTTTTTGAAAGTCATTTAAGGTTTTTTAAATTAGGTTGCTCTAGAAAGACAAAGTGGAAAAAATGTTTGAAGTATATTATCAAATTATGGTCCTTTACTGATGTATACCTTCTAATGTTTCCTTCTCACTCACTAGCATCTCATTTAGTTGGAAAAATTCCCCTTGGCATTTCATGTTGGGCAGATCTGGTGGTGGTAAATTCTCTCAGGTTTTGTCTGTTAATATGTTTACATTTCTAGAGGATAGTTTTTGCTAGACATGATATACTTTTTTTCCCACATTTTTTTGTGTCCCACAATACTAAGAAGATCTCTTTCCACTGTCTCCTGGTATGTATGGTTTGTTTGACAAACATACTGTCAGACAAAGTGAAACATCCTTATACATTTTTCTTTTCTCTTGCTGCTTTCAGAATTCTGTTTTTGTCTTTATCCTTTGATAGTATGACTATAATATGTCTTGGGGTAGACATAGTTGAGTTGAATTTCCCTGGTCAACTTTGAGTTTTTATACCCAGATATTATATCTTTCTCTTGTTTTGGAAAAATTCCTGTTATTATCTTTTGAAATAAGTTTTCTAACCCTAAGGCATTCTCAAGTTCCTTTTCATACTCCATAACCTTAGTATTTGCTCTTTTAATGCTGTTCCAAAGTTCCCAAAAACTTCTATCATTTCTCTTCATTCGTATTCTTTATCACTTTCAACTCTGTATTTTCAAGTACACTAAATCCTTGATTTATGAACAAGTTCAATTCAGCAAGAACGTTCATAAATTGAATTCATTTGTGTAAGTCTAATAAAGTGAATCTTACATGGATCTGTGAAAGTTCACAACTCAAATGCTCATAAGTCAGAGACTTCCTGTAATCTGTTTTGAGATCACTGATATTTTTTCTTGATATATTCAACTATTGATACTTGCTATCCCATGTTTATTTCACTTAGTGTACTTTACAACTCAGACTTCTGTTTGAGTTTTTAAAATTTCTTAAGGCCATATTAAGTTTTACTAATAGAGCAGTGATTGTTTTCCTTTTTTTCTTGAAACTTGCTATATCTCCTTAAAACAATTATTTGAAATTAGCCATCCAAGAGTTCTCATATATTGGTTGCTATATGGCTTGCTTCCAGTACTTTATTTTATCCATTAGATGAAATCAGTGGTTCTCTGGAAGCTTTTAATGTCTATTTTTATAAGTCAGTGTTTGTGATTTAAAAATTTAGGTATCTACCCCAGTGTTTGTAGTCTGGCTTTGATTGTACCTAGTCTTCCAGAAATTTTAATCAAGGTGTTTATTTTCCAGAGCCTATGGTAGCTATTGCAGTATGAGACTGCACTCTAAAACCATGTTTGCAAAGTATTCATAGTTGGTGTGTTGTCATTGTTTCAGCACTAGACGGTGGTCCAGGCCAGGGTTATCCAAATGCAGAATTGGTGTGCTATTCAGGATGGATTAGGGAGGTGCCTGAAAAGAGTAATCAACCCTCAGAAGACTACCTGGGGTCAGTGAAGGCTCACATACCTCATCTAGTCACCAGATGATGGCCCAGGAGCACACTGATTCCAAGCAAATTAAATGCATTTTAAAGCAAAGCATAAGAATATTTGTAGAAATATGAAAAATATTTAATATGCAATACACTGGTGCTTCAGTTCAAGAATGCTTTTGTTTCTGAACAATTTGGTTCACAAATGGAAACATCTGACAAAATTTCATTTTTGTTTGCAAACTAAGAGTTGGGTGACAAATACAACTGCAGCCATCTTTCTTGTATGAACACGAATGTGGCCACCTTTTCCAGAATTGTGAACAAATTAAGTTTATGAACTGAAGTACCACTGTAGCTACATTCCAATAAAAATGTTCAGGAATGAAAAAAAGCAAGGAAATATAAAAAATATTCAGACAGGAATCAGTCAGACAAAAGCAATCTACATCACATGTATATTTTAGAATTAGCAGAAAATATTAAAACTGTTAAAATGTAAAGCTATAGTAATAAATCTTTACTAAGTTAAAACAAAGGGAAAAAGAAAAAGGAATAAATAAACAGTAAAGTATCTGTTAGCTGTGAGACAACTTTAAGCAACTCAAAATATACATAAATAAATTTCCTAATTTGTAGAAGGGCAAGCAAAAAAAGGGAATATGGTCAAAGTTTTCAAAATTTTTATGAAAACTATTGACCCAAAGATACAAGCAGCTTATGCATGTCAAACAGAAGGAAAAGAAAAGAGAAATGAGAGAAAGAGAGAGAGAGAGAGAGAGAGAGAGAGAGAGAGGCAGATAGAGACAGAGAGAGAGAGAAACTTTTCAACCTACAACTTCATGTGCAGTGCAACTTTCTTTCAAAAATAATTGTAAAATAAAACTTATTTTACATATACATAAGTTTTAAGAATTTACCACAAGCAGGCTACTGGACATGTTAAAGGAAACACCTCAGGAAGGAGAGTAATAGGTAATGGAAATACAGGATTTAATCAATGGAATGAAAAACACTAGAAATGCTAGCTGCATTAATAGAAAATGTTTTATTACTTACATTTTGCTAAGGATAATTGTGAACTGTTTAAACAGAATACTAGCATAATATATAGTTTATAATTTATGAAAAATTGAATACATACAACTATAATAGTGTAAAAATCAGGAGAGTAGAAATGGAATTACACAATTATAAGATTCTTACATCACAGGTAATGTTGTACAATCAGAACTAAAGTTAGACTGTGACATATTAAAAATGTATACTCTGTACCCTATAAAATACTAAAATAAAAAATATTAAGCTGTGCTTGTCTTACTTTCTTATCACAAAGACACAATACTTGACAACCACAACTGAAAGAGGGAAAGTTTTATTTGACTCACAGTTTCTTGAGGTTTCAGTTCATATCCAGCTGCTTCCTAGGCAAGACTCAATGGGCAGAAGGGCAGAGACTCTACACATGGGATGGCAGCAGGAAGCAGAGAAAGCTATCAAGGGAGAAGGGAGACAGACCCTTCCAGGCCATGTGCCAGTGACCACCTCTTTGTACCAGGTGTCACCTCCCAAAATCACATTTGTCTATAAACTCATTGGTGAACTAATCCACTACTGAGTATCATAAACCCATGATCTACTGCCCTGCCAAAAGCCCCACCTACCAGTGCATGGGGACTTGGGGAGACATTTAGATATAAACCATAATGTTCCACCCCTGGGCCCCCAAAGACTCATGTTCATCTCTTTTTGAAAAATGGATTTTTTAGTCCATCTCTAAGAGTTGCTAAAGTGGAAAGAGTTTCAGCATTGATAGAAAATCGAAGTTCAAAGTCTCTTTTGAGATGTAAGGTAAACTCTTAACTGTGAGCCCATTTAAAAATGAAAAGAAAGTTAAACACTGCCCACACACAATGGCCCAGGGTAAACAGAATCATTCCAAAAGGGAGGAATGGGAGATAGAAAGGAATGGACCAAAGCAAGACCAAAACCCAGCAGAGCACACATTAAATCCTGTAGCTCCACGTCCAGCACTGGGGCAATTTGTGGCAAGATGTGAACTCTAGAGGCCTTGAGCAGCCCTGCTGCTGGTGGTGGTATCCACGTGGCTTCTTTTTTGGGCCAGCTTTGCTCACACCTCGCAGCTCTCCAAGAGGGTCCTCGTTCCAGGCTTTTTCAACCTCCTGGGATCTCCAGCACACTTTCTGCTTCACACTGACTACATCACACACTTCCCTCTTGGGAGCACAATGTCTGACCTCCTAGTACTTCTGCAATCTGGGTGAAAGGCACTGCTGCAAACCCATTACTTTCCCTGATATGTCTCTTAAAGCCTGCCAAAGAAGTTACACCAAAGGAAAGCTATTAACCCCCTTCCCCAAGCCTGTAAGAGATGACTTTCTTTGTTTCTGATCCTGTCTTTTTTTTTTTAACAAGAAGTTTATTTAAACAACTTGATTTAAAGGGAATACTATCTAAGATTCCTTTTTTTTAAAGAGTGATTTACTCCTACTTAAAGACAAATTGTCCTACATGTAACAGCTACATACAAAAAGTTATAAAATTGTCCTCAGTTTTAGAATGATAAACGAAAAACGTTAAAAATCTCCAACCCAATAAGGTATGCAAAGGTTTCTAAGTTGTTGTCTTTTTTTCTGTTAAAACAGTGAGAGCAAAATAGCTTACTGGAATATAAAGCTAAGAGCTGATGAGCCTGCCACTAATGGAGGAGGGTGATTTCACAGAACCAGTAATTCCCCATCCTCTCTCCATTTGACGTCAATCAAAACATATTTTTGGCCAGCCAGAAAAAAAAAAAAAGAAAGAAAGAAAGAAACAAAGAAAGAAAGAAAAGAAAAGAAAATGAAATGTGCTTGCATACATACACTACACACTTTATGTACAATAAAGTCATGGGGATGTGGTAAATGAAAGAATAGAGAAAACGATACTGCAGCAGTCAGGGTGTGGTGGAACTAAATCACAGTTTTATAACTGGGGATGTCTTCTTGGTCTGTAAGAGCAGAGTTCTGGACTAGAGCTGTTTCAGGTTCCCTTTTTAGTAGACACCTGTCTGCTGCTGGAACATATCAATTGTATCTTCACCCTCCATTTCCAACTGTGGTTCCCAATAGGCTTTCAGTAGTTTCATAAGTGGTGTGTGCCTCTTAATCTTGAACTGCACCACAGAACTATCCTGCCCTGCCACCTTCAAATTAATATGATCGCTGTTCTCAGTCTTGACTCCTTCCTTGGGCTTTTTCTTGCCATTTGCAGCTACTGCTTCACAGAAGAGTTACCAGGTCCACACGGAAGGGGCACAGAGAGAGCCCCAGGAGTGACGGAGGGCAGTGGCAGTGGAGACCGAGGGAAAGGGGGTGAGTGTGTCGAATGCTTCTTCCCCATCCCTCTCTCAGGTTTTAACAAGAAACCTGTTTGGACCGTTGGATTCCTGTCCCCTCTGGCTCGTTTCCCACCTTCATCTGGTGCAGTGACCCGGACGGAGAGCTGGAGGAGAAACCCTTTTTGTAACACAGTGCATCTCCTCAAGTTGCAGTTCAGAGCTCACGGTCTCAGTCATTCACCAAATTTTCCTTAGAACTTCACTAAGAATTGTGCACAGAAACCCTTACAATTTCTCAGAAACTACAAATATCCTCTGAAAAAAAAATTTTTTTTTGGTGGGAGGTTTGCAAGTAGCCGAGTCCGAATGTTCTGAGCATCAGACAGTGCCCCTCGCTGCGGAGTGGCTGCTGCCCACTGCAGACGCACCAGCATTCCTGTGCCACAACAGGGTGCTGCACCCTAAGTCCTCAGATGCTGCCAAAATGCCCTGCACCTTCGAAGGCTTTATTCATACAGTGTTCTAGTGAATTAAATTAGATTAAATTAAATTAAAATTACATAACTGCAGGAGATACCATATTTAGGGTTTAAACTATAAAAACTGCCATGTATAGGCATTTTTCTGTCCATATATGAAATTCATGTGCTTTTTTTTTATATAACTCATGGATCCTCTAGGAATGTAACCTCTGCAAATTTCAGGGGTCCATTACAATAATAATAAAAAAAATAGACACAAACTCCAGTCTAGGGGCCGTTCTGCCAGACCTCAATCTACGCACACACACAGCATGAGCCAATCCTCCTGGGAGGATTCTGGCCACATCTGCTTTTTCTTGGCACCTAGAGAAAGCTGACCCAACATACCCTTCTCTTCCATTCTCCAGTTGAGAATATCATAAAAAGCGGGTGGGGGGATTGCCTACATTTTGATTAGTGTTGTGACTTGTGTCGAGATGTCCCACCAAAGCCTCATGCAGTCATGGGTGTGGCTTTTCAGAGGTGGCAGGGTCTGGAGTGTGTGACACTGGGATTCAGGGTGTGTGATTACTAAGTCAGTCCACTGATTGGTTTGGCACGGTTCTGGGTAGGATTAAGGGTACCATAGCCTGTGTGTGAGTGCTATCCCTCCTAAGGGTGGGTAGCCTGGATAAATGTTAGGGATAAAAAGTGGGTCACTGGTCACTTGTCACTTGCTGCTTTCTGCCTGCCCTGCTTTGCCACGTGCTGCTTCTCCTCCATGATGCCCCTCTGCCAGGTCACCCCGCCTTGGAGCCAGCCAGCTATGTGCTGAAACCTTTACAAACTGTGAGCCAAATAAACCTTTCCCCTTTACTTTGAGTGTTGGGTGTTATGTCTCAACAACAAGAAAATTAACTAAGGCAACTAGGAATGAAGCTTCCTTTCAACTTGCAGGAGACTTCTGTTTGGCTCCAGGAGCCTGGGGTAGCCTGACAGAAGGGAGAGGCCTGGGACCCTGCTGCCCATTCCCGGCCACTCTTCTCCTGCCCCGCTTCACACACAATGGTGAATGCTCCCTCAAAAACATGAGGAGACCCTGTCCTTAGCTGTCTGCTCTGCAGGCTCTCCAAATTGGGCTTAAAAGAGATATTTTACCAAAAATAATCTCATATTTCACTTCCATGTGGCCCCTTTACAAACTGGATAATGGGTCATGTTGGCCAGTTACAGGTAGTTTTGATTTCCGGATTCCCCACGACCTTGATAATTACCTCCAGAGAACTGAAAAATGATCAGAGGTTCTCTGTTTCCAAGCCTTCTTCACTCTCTGCGAACAACAATCTTTTTGTGCCTCCCTCTCTGCTCTTCAAATCCCTGTCGCAGGAGAAAAACTTCCTCAAACCCCTCTTGCTGAACTCACCAAATAAAACCCCCCTGCCCTGCGCCTGTGATACTGTGCCTTTAACCCCTCAGCCAAATCTGACTCGGCAGAAGAATCTCCAGGTCGTCTTCTCCCTCCTCTCCCCTGCAGCCCCAGAAACGCCCAGCTCCCTCCCCACACTGGCTCCTTCTCTTCCGGTCCAGTTTCCCCCACATCACGGCCTCCTCCAGCCCTGCCTCTTCTCCACACGGGCTCAGACTGCTCCCGCTCTGCACGCCCACTTGTTGCTCAGTGCCTCCCCCAGCTGCATCTCCGTGAGGCAGGAAGTGTTGAAAGACCCAGTCACACTCATCTTTCCCTTTCAGTGAATGATCCAGAGGGCACTGAACCAAAAATGGGGCCCTTCTCAGAAAATCCTAATAAATTCAGGAAAGAATTCCTCTGAGTTATTCACCTGGGACGACATTTACCTCATCCTTACATCTAACTTTAGGGTTGATGAGAGGGAATGATTCGGTTTGCTGCTAAAAATCATACAGATTAATCATACCACCAACACCCTGCTGACAATTCATTGGCAGCTTGAGTGGTCCAGTGAGTCCTGAAATCCCAAATGAAGATACCAACCAGGCGACCTTGGCAGGGCAGAAGGTGATCAAATGATCACTTGCCTCCTAGCAGGGATGGGGGTGGGGGGGTGAATAAATAGGTCAACTCTGAGTACTGCAGAGAAATTACACAGCGGTCAGCCAAAAACCCAGCCCTCTTTATGAACTGCTTTTCAGAGGCTATGGTTAAATACACAAACTCCACCTCTAACTCTCCTGATTCTTCTACATCTCTATTTCATCTCCCAGTCTTACTCAGATATTCAAAGAAAGCTCCAGAAATCACCAAAAGGACCCCAAACATCCCCAAAAGAATTTGTTATAGACCTTGCATTTAAGGTTTCCAACAACCAGGATGAAAATCAAATAATTCAGAAAGAAAAATAGGTCAAATCCAAGTACCAGATTCTGGCCTCTCTAGTTCTAGCTCCTGATGATAAGCCTACAGAAGGCCTCCCCTCACACCTACTGCAGGTATCCTAACCACTGCGTGAGATTGCCCAAACCCCAGGCTTCTTGCAAAGCTTTGCCCAAACTGTGAACAGCAGGGTCACTGGAAAATGGGTTGGCTCCTAGGAAAGTCATCTCCTCCCTTGAGTTCTCTCCTCTTCAGGCAAACAGACACATCTAGGGATGACCTGGAAGCCCTCATAGCTTTGTCTTCAGTGAGCAATTAATGTGGCCCAGATCCCGTGGTCCCCTACACAAGGACATCAGGGGTCCACGGGCAGCAGTGGTGGTGGCTGGAAGGCAAGATTTCTTCCTGGCAGACTTGGGGTCACTCTCTGTTTACTGAATATTAGGGGTCTTTGCTTCTCTCCATCTCAGTTGTTGGAGTGAAAGGCTTAGAAACACCAGCCCAAACTCCCTCTTTATACTGTTCCTTGGGCCAGATTACCTTCACTCACTCCTTTCTGGTAATCCCCCATTGCCCCATTCCCCTTACTGGAAGAGATATTCTTCACTGCCTGGGGGCATCCTTACATATTCCCCCATTTCCCTCACAACTCTCCCCCATCATTCTAGTTATACTCCCTAAAGAGACCCTCAACTCTGAGTAGTATAGCTTATGAAATCACAAGTTTACCTTATTGTTTGGGACACAAAAAACACTTCTATAGCCTCATACCACCAAGTCCTTAAAATAGTCCTGAGAGACCCTACTCTAACTGTCAGAGGTAACAAATACTCCTTTAACCCCAAAGGTTTTGAAATCCAGCCCATCATCAACCACCTTCTTAAAGCCCAAATCCATAACCTTAACCACTCCCCCAATATGCCCATCCTTTTGGTAAAGAAACCTGAGAACTCCTTCTGATTAGTCCAAGGTCTCCTAAAGGTTACTAAGGCTGTTGCTCTCACCCACCCAGTAGTCCCCAGCCCCACACCCTCCTGTTCCAAATCTTTTCCAGTACTCAATATTTCACTGTCCTAAACATCAAAGAAGCCTTCTTTATTATTCCCCTCAGCCCTGATTTCCAAAAACTCTTTTGCCTTCACATGGATACACCCCGTATGTCTCTTCACTCATCAACTCACATGGACTGTTCTTCCCCAGGTATTTTGAGACAATCCCCATTCTCTGGCCAAGCATTACAAAAGGATCTCCAATCCCTCAACTTCGCCCCTAGCCACCCACTTCAATATTTCGATGACCTCTTGCTTTGAAGCCCCTCTAAAAATGACTCTACCCCACAAAATCTCCCTTCTTAACTTCCTGGGAGAAATGCTCTACTAACTCTTGCCACACAAAACTCAACTGGTACAGCAAAAGGTCCCTTACCTTGGGCTTCACCTCACCCCTACTACTTGCTGAATACCTCACTTCCAAAAACAGATTATTGACCATCTCCCTTTTTCCACCACAGAACAAGATCTTACTTCTGAGGGCTTCTCAGCTGTTTTAGACTCTGGATTTCAAATTTCTCATACACTGTTAAAGCCTTTTACAAGGGTTCCCACAGTGATCCCCGAGAAATGATGCCAGAGACAGATTTAATTTCTGCTTCTTTCTGGGTCCTCAAGCAAATACTTAAGGCACCCATTTTGGCCCCACCCAACACTAATAAATCTATTTCTAGCTAGCAAAAAGGGACAAGCATTAGGGGTACTCATACAATGAACTGGAGATTCCCTCCAGCTTGTTGCATGTTTTTCCAAACAACTCAACCTGGTAATAAAAGGCTGGCCTCTCTTCTTACAGGTCCTAGGATCAGCTGCATGCCTTGTCCCCAAGGGATAAAAGATTACCACTTACCAGCCCTTCTAGGTACACAGCTCACATAACCTCTCTGACCTTAGTCACCATGTTTTGACTCATCTCCCCTCAGGCCAACTGAGTGTAAGGCTTACACTCTCAGTGCCTACATACCACAGTGTGTTAGTTGCTTTTCTCTCATTTCTGAGACAAAATACCCAACACTCCAAATTAAGGAAAGAAAGATTTATTTAGCTCACAGTTTGTAGAGGTTTCAATCCATACTCAGCTGACTCCAAGGCAGGGTGGTGTGGCAGAGGGGCAACAGTTCTGGGAATGGAAGAGCAAAAGGGGGAAGAGCAAGCCTCTTTTTCTCCTTTATAATGTGTGCAGGCTACCCACCCTAGGGCGGCACTCACACCATCTCTGTGCCCTCCTCTTGCACAAGCTGAGGATGTTTATAAAGTGAGGACCCTGGCTCCCTGTGGCCTCAATTAGTTAAGCTTCTAGACTTCTCAAGATGACACAATATATCAATCATTACACTCAGTTACCTTCCATGTTCTTCGTTCTAACCCTGACACCCTCCTCCCAGTACCTGACAGCCCAGACTCCATTCTCTTAACATGAATATACTGAACTCCTTGATTTTACTCTTAATTGTTCCCTTCACATAACCTCAGAACATATTCCAGGGTTCCCTGACTGGTTTGTTGACAGAAGTGCTTCAAAACCATGTCCTCCCAGGCAGGATACACCATCATCAAAGCCTATCATGATAGTCCTCCTACTCTCCCAAACAAGCCATGACAAAGAAAAACTATATCCCCTCCCCCTTAGTCTGAAAGAGACAGCTCCTGCATTCTGCACATCTGTAAAACCAGTATTATATGGATGCTGCCAAGGTCTGACACCAGTGGGAGCAGCAGCCAGGCTCCCTTTTGTCATGGCTGCAGGGGTCTCTTGAGTACCAGGATGGCTGAGTGCCTTGAACCAAATCCTGAGGAACAAATTCCCTATGTAGCTGCCAGTCTGGTAAATGGTGTTCTAGGACTCTCTTCTCAAAACGAAGCCTTCTGCTTTTATAGTTGTGAGCCAGCAAAAGATGGCGCCTTACTTATTCCTCACAAACATCGAGGTATCCTTCCTATTGTCCTGTTGTAATGTACTTTGCTCTTTTTAATCCTAATCTTTTCAGCGAACAAGCTCTCCTCTGCTCCAACTATGCATGGCTTCAATTTTGCCACAACTTCCTTTCTGGTCAAACTCAAAACTTTGAAAATCATTCTGTTAAGTTGTTTGCTCTTGATTTTCAATGTAGGGCTGCCTAAAAGCCCCCCACAGTGTGAATGTTTGGATACTTTGAACTTTTTCCACTAGATAATGAGTTTGCTGCCCTTGATCTTGGTCTCATGTAAATTCTTAGGATTGGAGCAAAATGTAGATAAATTTGTCCACTAAGATATATCTCACATACCCTGAAGTCCACATGCCAATATTACTCGGTTTGGGGGTGCTGGAGTCTCTTTCTGGAGGTGGTTTCTAGGTTCTTTCTTTCCTGAGAAAAAAGAATTGGTCAAGAACACAAATGGTCAGCAGAGAGAGCTTGGGCCAAGTAAAAGTAGGAAAAGAAGTACACCCACAGCTTGAGGGCAGACCACCGTGCAAGAGAGAATACAGTGGCAAAAACTCAATGCGGACTGTCCTTTTTGTATCAGCCATTCCTTAGGCTGATGTTAGGTCATCCAACTGAAAACCTGCTTAAATTCTCAGGAGAAGTTCACTTGCAGGGCTTTGCAAACTATTTGGTGCATATGTAGTAAAATTTTGTAATTCACACGTCAAACCTCCTTTGGTAGTCAGTTTTGTCACCCCAACTTCCGGTTTAGTTTCCCCAGAGGGACAAATATCCCCATAATTCTTTATGGGGTGCTGATGGAGTGGAGAGCTCTGTTTTCATACAGCTATTCCCTGCTGAAAGGAGGTACGGGCTCTGCCTACTGTGGAGTATGTGCTGTCAACCTACTTCGGGGTGTTGTGGCTCACCTGGTTGGGTTGAAGAAAAAAGCTGTCAGAAGATAATGTGAAGAGTTAGCGACTGTGGATCTGTCTGTTCAGTGGGAGAAGGAAACTTCACTATTATGTTGAGGATGTAGAACCCAAATATAAAGAGCTGGTCAGATTTCTATGCTTCTTATGTAGGACAAAGTATAGCAAAGAGGGAGGTAACATAATTATTGAGAACCTGAGAGCCACAGACTTAGCAGGGTTACCCACATACTGGGTCTAATTAAAAACAGGAGTCCTGATACAGGGTACCATTTAAGCTGTGGTGAATTAGGGTCCTCACTTTGTAAACGACCTCAGCTCATGCAAGAGCAAGGCGCAGAGATGGTGTGAGGCCTGCCCTACGATTGATAGCCTGCATACAGTAAAAGGCAGAAAAACAAGCTTGCTCTTCCCCCTTTTTTTCCATGAAACACAAGCGGGAAATGCTACACCTCTTGAGATATTCTGTCATCCAGTGCAGGTCAACATCATTCATTGCAAGGGATCCAAAGAGACATGTCTAAAGTCGCATTGGAAAATCAAAATGCTGACAGGAAGACAACCCTAACAGCCTCTCAAGACCCAAGCCTTATTCCCAGTTCTTGAGGAACCATTCTGGTCATTCGTCAAGAGACATAGTGACAAGTTATAAAAATTCTACATGGGAAATGATCACCAGAATTTTCACAGGAGTACGGAGAGAGCCATTGCTGAGAACCTCTTGAAGACATGAGGCTGCTCTTCGAAAAGCCAGACGCCAGTATTGCTGTGTGTGCAAATAAATATCCCAGCTTAAATTCACCCACATCATGCTGCAATAGTAAGCTGTTTCTTTTTTAAATTGGCTGGGTCAAACTTTCCCCACTGATCAAAGATACACCTAGTAGTGAAGCTGGTGGGATCTGCAGTGTGTGGTTCATGCAGTTTTCTATGGTATGTCTTGGAGCCTATAGGGAGAGAGACAACTAGGTCTTGGGTACTTAAGGTGCAATCGCATGTGGAAGGAGGAGACCCAATTTGAGCCCACAAAACACTCCTTGTGAGACTCAAGGATTCACTAGATAGATGACTCTGAAGCTAAGATGATTCTGGCATTTTTTCATAGAAGAAAGTCCAACTGAAGGCTTTGTGTTTCCATATTGGGCCCCACTAACTCTTTGGGAGAGAGGGTTAGGCACTTAATAGTGCTCCCTGACCCTTCAGAACTCCTACGAGGTCAGGGTAGAGTCCCTCCCCATTGGGACTTCCTTAGCCAGATTAAAGCACTTTCAAAACTATAGTTCTTGCATTTATCCCAATAGTAAAATCTTCAATACAAAGCCAGAAACGTTTTTCTAAGAAGGAAAAAAAAAAGAAACACTTTAGAGTGACTTAAAGAACAATAGCACTATTTCTGTGTATTTATAATCCCTTGAGTTAAACTTTACTGGCTGTTCTTTCATTCTGTTTAGGTCATCAGGCTTTTGTCTAAATTAACTGAATTTTGCTAGAAGAAACAAGTAAGGGACCTCACCCAATTCAAAAGAAAAGAGGAAGGAAGCACACGTGTTCCTGGTAATCAGAGGTTTAGCCCCTACCCACAACAGTGAGTGCAAACACATGACTGACCCACACTACCAACTAAAATGACTACTGAACATATTAGAACCACATGACCAACTCACAGAAGAAATCAAAATGGCTGCTGCTAATTATTGTAGAAAGGTGGACTGAGATAAGAAAGCCACTCACTGCTGATACCCAGACATAAGAAGCCACCAAGGGGAGAAGCACAGAGAAGACCTTGAGCACAAAAAGGAATAAATTCAGGTCCGCAGCTGCTCAAGCAAAAGACCGAGTTACCAAAAGCCACTTCTCCCAGAAGGGTAAAAGAGCTGAGCAAAGTATCACAGAAACTAGAAACATGAGGCAGAAAGGCATGCTAGACACTAGGACGCCCAGACAGTACCTGCTGTGGTTTGTTTAGATGTCCCCCCAAAGCCTCATGCAGTCATTGGGCAGGCCTTTCAGAGGTGGCTGAGTCCAGCATTTGTGACTGGTTTGTTGCCTAGTGCTGGGATTGGTGGTGTGAGCATTACACCCGCCCAGGGATAGGGAGCTGGCATACAGTATAAGGGAGGGAAGGAGGCGTACTTTTCCCTTTTGCCCTTTTTGCTCTTGTTGCTTGCAGCTGTCATGAACAGTTGCCCCTCGGCCATGCCGCCCTGCCTTGCAGTCAGCTGTGTATGGACTGAAACCTCCAAAAACTGTAAGACAAATTAACCTTTCCTTCTTTCATCTTGGGCGTCAGGTATTTTGTCCCAGCAACAAGAGGAAGGTAACCAAGACAGTACCTGAACCATTCATTCTGCAACCGGGTTAATAACAGGCCCTCTGGCTGTTCTCTAGTAACTTGTATCTGCAATAAGTGACCAAAAATAGGAAAGAGGTGAAAGAAATGTGGAGATAAACTTAAGGTCGACTTATGGTCTACTCCCAGGCTGGGAAAAGCACAGCGGCCATACGTTCCCGTCTCCTCTCCCCTGCCGCATGGTGGGAAAAGTGGGAAACAGTTCCCAGCACCAAGAGAAAAGTTTCCGGAGTCTTCCAGCCTAGGGGAAAATGAAGGGGGAAAACAAACAGACAAACAAATACCTTTGTGGCATTTCAGAACAAAAGATCTGCCTGAAGTGCTTATCTGCTGCTCCTGGCTGGCTGAGCCAAATGTGTCACCAAGTTTTAGGGTGCTGGAGTCTCCTTCTGGAGTCAGTTTCTGGGTTATTTCTGTCCCGATCAAAGAATTGGTCAAGACAAACACAAAACAGTGGCACAGTTCTATTAAAAGTAGGAAAGGGAACAGGCTTTGCAGAACAACTTTGGACCATGTAAAAAGAAGGAAAAGAAGAACACCTTACAGTGTGAGGGTGGGCCACCACGCGGTAGAGAACACAGTAGCAAACCTCAGGGTGACCTGCCCTTTTCGTATCACTCACTGCTCAGACTGACTTCAGGTCTAGGTCGTCCTATTGAAAACCTGCTCCAGTTCTCGTGACAAGTCCAAATGCAGGGTTTGGGGAATTGCTTTGTGCATGTGTACTTGGACTTTGGGACTAACAGGTCACACCTCCTGCATCCAGCTTTGCCATGCCCGAATCTCCCATCTCGCTGAAGTAGTCCTTGTTCCCAACAGAAACCTCCTGAGCCTTTCTTTTCCAGCTGCATTACTATCGACATTCTGGTCTTCTGAGCTCTGGCCAGACTCTCCCAATCAGCTCAGCTGACAACTTTTCAGGGCTGCTTTTCCAGCTACTATCTCCAAACATTTCCAAACTCCTCATGCAAGCCAATGCTAAAGACTTCAAGTAGTGTCACAGCTTTGACGCCACATCTCTGATACAAAATCTGTCTTAGTTACTTTCCTGGTCACTGAGACATAATATCTGACACTCAGAATTTAAATAAGAAAAGGTTTACGTTGGTTCAGTTTGTAGAGGTCTCAGTCCATAGCCAGCTGGTGCCAAGGCAGAGAGGTATGGCAGAGAGGCGTGACAGATGAGGATTGCTTTTGGCATGGCAGTCAGGACGGAGAGAGAGAAAGAGAGAGAGAGAGAGAGGGAGAGAGAGAGAGAGAGAGAGAGAGAGAGTGATCGATCAGGGGAAGAGGGAAGAAGGTATACTTTTCTAGACCATGTTCCCAGTGATTCATCTCCTTCAATCCGGCTTCATTTCCCAACATCCCATTTAGCTGAGAAGCTATCAGTGGACTGAATTACTGCTATGGTTGATACATTGTGTCAACTCGAGAACTTTAGAAATTTAACTAAGAGACTCAGCAGGGAGCCAGGATCCTCACTTTGTAGATAACCTCACCCTGTGCAAGAGGAGGTGGTGTGAGTGCTACACCAGCCCCGGGCAGGGCTAGCCTGCTTAAAGTATAAGGGAGGAGAAGAGGCTTGTTTGCCTCGCTTTTGCTCTGGCAGCTTTTGATGGCTGCTGCCTTAAAGTGTTGCCCTGGTGCCATGCCACCCTGCCTTGGAGCCAGCTGATTATGAACTGAAACCTCCACAATCAGTGAGCTAAGTACACCTTTCCTTCCTTCATTTTGGGTGCCAGGTATTTTGTCCCAGCATTGAGAGAAAAGTAACTAAGACAATTACTGAACATCAGGCCCCCATGGTTCAATCACTTCCCCAAAGCCCCACCTATGAACACATGAGGCTTTGAGGAACATCTACATATAAAGCATAAAAATATTTAATAAGCCAGCGATGCTTATGACAAATCAGCTTCTCTGAGATAGGAAGATCAGACTCAGTTACAGTGGAATTCATGGTGGGAGTTATGTTCTTAGAGCTCCTGCAATTTGCAAAAAACCATGAATTTCAAATATGGTCAGAAAAATGCTTGTAAATGC